>PVJL010013497.1:0-32041 GCA_004026885.1 Lyroderma lyra
GTAACATGTCCACGCCTATGCCTTCGGGGGAGGGGAGGTCGCAAATAGGGTTGAGAACCCGATGGATTTCGCAGTGTCACACGTTTGGAGCAGTTCAGGCTACGACGAGGTTAAGTCAGTGGTGGCATACTGGCACGCTGGACACCAGGCAGTGAACTGGGACCCGGCTGGGAAAGGACAACAAGGAATGAGAAGCGCCCTGCCACCGCGCTGGGGGACAGGAGCACGAGGACGGGTGCTGGAGGAGAGGGGGCACGGGGCCGCAGGGCCGCTGGTGGGCATGGTGACAGACATGGGAGGAGGAGGACATGCTGAGTAGGGAATGAGGGGTGCCAGTTCACCAGTAAGTGAAAGTGTGCTTTCTACGGCACAGAAGGCACGCGGGTTTTAGTGCAAAACGCCTTGTAGAAAGGAACGGCCTCATTCATGGCACCACTTCCCCTTTATTCTCCAAAGTGCCTACCTTTGCCGCGGAACTCACCAGACCGGTAATATATCCAGTGAAATATAATTTAACCTTTAATTAAAAGATCACTTGTAGGATTTAGCATTTTAATGAGACAGCTAAAATGAATTCATTGCAAGTGAAAGAAATATCTATTTGAGTGCAAGATATTAAAATTAGATAATGATACCAAGTATTTTCTATAAAATTATGTTATTTCAATGACTACCTCAAGTTATTATCTTAGTATATGATGTGACTATGATCAAAATTAAGTAGTTGCTGTATCTCTCTGAAGATATTAACAGCATATTAAAAATCACAACTGATATCATCAGACCTTTAAATATACCCCTCAGATTGTACCCAGGTGTTCAAATAGAGCTCCTTTTAGAATAATTAAGTACTTAGTATGGTGCTTAATAATAAATTATTTTAAAATAATTCTTTCATAATGAACTACATATGTGTTTTCATACGTTAGAATGGGACGCTATTCTTGGGGTAGCCGACGTCCAGTATTACTTAATTTCTTTAAAATGTTGGAGATAAGACACCACATTGTTTCTCAAACACACACAGAACAAGTGTTTCAAAATCTCCGCACACAGCCAACTTCCCCTGATACAAAACAGGTTACTTTGTTATATTGACCTATCAATAATCTTGTCTAAAGGTGAACTGAGGAATTTATTGTAAGAGTTAACAACATTTTTCCCATGTTAAAAATACAAGGGAGGTAAACCAGAATACTAAATGGGGAAAATGCTATAAACAATGTACAAATATGTACACTGGAGGTGATTTTATGTCACTAAAACCTGGGAAAATTATAACAAAATGTATAAAGATACAAATATGTAACATAATCTAAAACACCTTGATCTTTTTAAATGTAGCAATTAATAAACTAGAAAATACGAAAGGAAAAATGGAGAAACTTGGTGGTATTTTCAATTTTACTCCTTTAAATTACATATCAAATTATATATAAATATAAATGTATACGTTTGTTAGAAAATAAAGTACTTCTGTTAATAAATAAGGTATTAAAATGTGAGAAATTACCTTGCTGCAAAGTGTATTTCACATTTACAAAGGATATAGTTTTATAATTAACTTGATAAAATAGTTACCACAGTTCAAACTTTGTTTATAAAAAATATTATCATAATTCCCAGAATGAATTCTGTATATGACATAATCATTTTTAAATTAACAGATTCAATGCTAGGTCTTCTATGAAAGGGTAGTTCAATTCACTTACATACACGCACAAGTATGTTCCTCAAAAATATTAGCATTTAATGTGCACTTGTGCGTGCATTTGGATGCAGGTTCTGCCTTTCCCCACCTTCCTTTTCTAACTGCCCATCACACACACAAGCAGACGTACCTGAACCCAGTGTTTGCTCTGAGTGATCTAAGGAATCTCGTGCACGCATCGACAGGAATTACAATTGATGAGTGAAATGAGTTACAACAGCAGCAACGTACCTCAAACCACGTTGCTGCCCCCGGGACTTACTGTTGGCTCGCCTTGAAAAAAGATTTAGCGGATTGTTTTTATTCGTACAGAGGAGCCACTGTGTAACAGGCAGACCTGGCTTCTGCTTCCGTCCCAGACGGAATGCCAGGGACCAGACTTACCGTCTCCGTGGAAATGCGCGGGAGGGCGGGAGGCGCACCCATCATCGAGGGTGCCCACGCCTGCAGCTGAGGACTCACCAGGCACACGTCTGTGCAACACCTGAAAGACGGGCCTCAGCAGAGCACTGACTGGGTCCCGCACGACTATACCAAGTGCTCAGCCCCGTGCAAGGAGCGCCTTACAGTAGCTGTCACCCGGTCAGACAGTCACAGGGGGTCACCCAGCGGGACAGGGAGGGAATAACCGTACGGGGGGGGGGGCGCAGCGCAGGGCAGGGGCACTCGGCCATTGCTGCAGCACAAGGGCACCCTCTCCCCAAGGTCACGGCCTTCCCTGGGGCAGGGGGCACTCGGCCATTGCTGCAGCACAAGGGCACCCTCTCCGCAAGGTCACGGCCTTCCCTTGCAAAAATCAGCTGTGCCTTCTCTGGGGCAGTAACTGGTGCCGCTGGTCTCGGTGTGTCCTTACAGAGCCCAGCTGATTCTCAGGAAATCCTAGTCCCGGGAAGCCGTGACAAGGACACAATTTATCGGTGATGGAGCGTTACATACACAGTCACATCCGAATGCAAACGCACTGGTCACGTGCCTTGTGAAGGCTGGCCATTCAAAACTCACTGTGACTGCTCTATGCCCAGGACCAGAGAAAACCAACCGGTGTTGACCGTAACTTTAGAAAGCTGCTGTCTTTCTGAGAAAGACGTGGGCGTCACACTGTACCCGACGTCCTCAGGGCCGCGCTCCGCCCCCCGCAGGACGCCGGTGTGTGCAGTCACAGGTGTCCCATCGTCTTCTGGGGCTTTCTACGCCCCGTGCTGAGTCGGCAGCCCGTGGCGGCAGTCGTTAGCAGGAATTCGGTCAGTTACTCATCTTTTTTATCTCTTTTTTTCTGGCCTGTAAAACTAGGTGACTTCAGTGTCTTTTGCAAAGATAAAACATCTTCCATAAGGAGAACCACGAATGCCGCCACTGCAGGAATGCGATTAGACAGCTCAGACAAGGATGACGAGCCATCCCGATGAAAGCGGACGACAACGGTGAATGCTGACGTGTGGGTCTGCCAGGGCACGGCCCCCTTCATACGGTTTTACAAAGTAACTGATTGGAGTAGGACACAGAGCCACGACGAGCCGAAATATCTAAGTAAAACCGATGTTCTGCATCCTGCTTGTGCATTTACTACCTTTGTAACCTTGGAGAACGCAGGTCAACTTTCTAGTTTGCAGTTGGATCATTCGTAAGATGGTTACTGGCTCCTGCCCTTCAAATGCCCTTGGGGGTGTGTAATCATTCAGCAGGTGGCAGCTGGGAACGAGTCCCGCTGTATTGCATTTGTTATCGTCGTGAACAACAGGACCACAGCCCGGCAGAGGCAAGGTGACCCACAAAGCGCATCAGCCCTGTCCGTGGGGAGTGGGAGCTTCTAGAAATCGTTGATTCTTTAGCCCATTTCCCGCCGACGAGAAGAAAAGTACAAGCTCTCGGCCATGTCCACCCGGTTCCCAGCGCCCATTCTTGGAAGCCGAGCAGAGCTCGCCGCGCCGAGCGGGGACCGGTGCCGTGGTACCTGGGGTGCCGTCACCACGCTGCCAGCCTGCGGCTTGTCCAGCCTGGTGTGTCCGTGGAGGACAGCAGCTCCTCCAGAGAGGCCGATGCCGATTCAGGGCAGAGGGTGACACGAGGGGCCGGCTCTGCGTACTGAAACCCGGGAATGGACCGCAGAAAACGTGGGTCGCCGAGCCCAAGGCTGCGTTCTCGCTGTGGGCCGGGGGTAGACCCGTGACAAGGAGGCCCTGGGATCGGGACACCGAAGGCCTCACACGCGGCCCCACGCAGCACGGGAGGGCAAGGAAAGGGCAGGTCCCTGCGAACACAGAGAGTCCAGCGAAACCGGAAGCCAGAGGCACGAGGGCTGACCCCACGCGCACGCACTGTGGGGGTGAGGGTAGCACTGTGACCCGTGAATCATCTCGGGGTCAACGCAGCCGCCGGACGCGCTGCTGGTGCATGTTCTCGGGGCGACGGGAAATGGGTTAAATGTGACGGCTCCAACTTTCTCAGGTCACCCTCCTGAGTGCTGACCTTCATGGTGGCACCGTGTCCTGGAACTGGCCGTGAACCTGGCAGAGCACCTTGCCGGAAGGAGTCGGCACGCACTCCTGCCTTATCCAGAGGGGCGTCCCCACGGGGACAATTACCAAATAATTCTGACATTTCTACTTTACATTTCACGTATAAATAAGGTCGCAAACTTCTCGGCCTTATTTGATTTGTATTGTTAGGAAAACTGTGACTGTTTTTCATGAAACGGTGTTTTTCTCCAGCTTCGTTACAGCATCTGAAACCTCCAGTGATGAGTTTGCTCCGTGGACCTTCTTGGAAACCTGCGTGGTGTCCCCGTCCTCGTCTGCGTCTGCATCGGCTCATAGAGTCCCCGAGGCCAGTTAAGAACGCGCATGGAAACAACCAACGGTCCCTGCGACAGACGACTGGATAAAGGAGCTGTGGTACATATACACAATGGAATATTACTCAGCTGTAAGAAAAGATGCAATATTGCCATTTGCGACAACATGGATGGACCTGGAGATCATCACGCTTAGTGAGATAAGCCAGACAGAAAGAACAAGGAACTGCATGACTTCACTCATATGCAGAATATAAAACTGAAAGCAAAGAAAAAAGAAATGAACAAACAAATAACCCATGGACACAATCAATAGTTTAATGTTTATTTGGGGACGAGTGGGTTAGGGAGGGGAGAAAGGGGAGGGGGTGGGAGAGGAGGGGGGGAAGCTAAATATAAGGTGATGGGAAGAGAAGTCACACTGGGTGGTGGTGAACTTATTATACATCAAGGTGACAATGCACTGTAGAATTGTATGCCTGAAACCTATGTAATCCTTGCTAACAGATGTCACCCCAATAAGTCTAACAATAAAAATGAATTAAAAAAAAAACAAAAACGCGCACGCATTGGTATTCGAAATTTGTGACGGGCCAGTCAATGCCACTGCTGCCTTCGAAGCAATGGGACTATTTAGTACAATTTATATTAGGAAAAAGCACAGTAAGGTACACTTTGAATCATTAATATATCATACTTTAGAAATATTTTAAATAAAATATATTACCATTATGTGTGACATACACCATCAACAAGAACATTCCTACGCTCGTCAGTTTGCTAGGAGAAAATGATTACATTTAAAAGGCACTCCCTAATCTCTCACAATTCATGTAACAGCAGATATAGAATATTTGTCTCTTTTAATTTGAAAAATAAACAAAACAGACAAATATTCACATTCTGTCAGACTTCATTTGTATTCATTTAATTTTATAGGAAAACAATGTTTGCAAAGGGTTTGCGATCTGCTGCATGTTAGACCTACTTTTGGGGGATGATTTCTGATATTCTCTCAGTACTGATAACACAGCTGCCAAGTACCCTGAAGTATCAGTGGTTTTACCTTCTTACGTTGCCTTTTGAGTTCGCCGACTGGTCTTGCAGTTTTGGAAACAATGCACCCTGCCCAGTTTTAATACACTGGTTTAAACTGTTGCAGAAATCCATGTAATTTCAGTAACCATTGTGGTAGAACAGTACGAAAAGCACAGCAGAGTGACAGGTCTCCAAAAACCATAATCTGACTGAAATGCTGTTGTGGGGTTTATAAAGTCACCTGCTTGGCGTGGGGCTGGCTGGGGGCTTGTGTGACTGAGCCACCGCACACAGTTTGAGGCTGTGCAGGACATGAAGGCCGAGTCCGCCCTCCGTCCGAGGCACAAGGTGGCCCCTGACACCATTGATGCAGTGACATGTTAACATCCTGTGTAAGGCAGCCGTGCAACCTTTAATCCCCTGTATTAGAACATGTCCCCTCATGTCACAGTGACACGTCTCGACGAGGCTGCTCACCACCGGAAGCCTCACCCTCCTTTGCCCGAACGCCCTCCGGGTGACGCCCTTCCCAAGCCTTCCTCCCAAGGACAGCGTGAGCGCTCCTGTTATCAGGGGTTCCGGGGTCCCACGACGCGCACCAAGTCCCTTTGCGTTCCTCTTTGCTCTTAATGAAGTAATTTACTGATTCAACAGGTACCGACTGAGCGTGTAGCACTGTAAAGCGGATTCCAGGGACACAGGTGTCCAAACCGGCACGCACGGTCCCAGCGCGGGGAGAAGCGCGCTTTGGGGCCTGGCCCGGAGCACTCAGCGCCGGTGTGCGTGTGACCGTCACGGCACTCTCACAGGCTCCGCTCCCCAGGGCGGCTGTGCCTGCGCCGTCCTGACAGCTACACTGACAGGACAAGGACGTGGAAGAGCCTTCTACCACCACCGGAGTCTGCTGTGTGCTGACGTGCACGCGTTACCTCAGTTCCAAATCTCACCCACTCGCCGTCCACACGTCCCCCCGCTCCCGGTCGGGCGTGCTGGCGGCCTGGGCTGCACACACCACGAACGAAGACAGTTAGAACAGGGCCACACCGCTACAGGGTCCGGAAACGTTAAGAAACATTTCCTTTCAGGATGAGACTGAGGGACAACCTGCACGTTTGCTTATTCTGTGGTGACTGATTGGAAGACATTTATAAGCGTGTTTTACTCTTTTATTAAACATTTAAATAAATGCAAAATCATAGCTACGAATTATGCAAGGGCTGTCTGGAAAGTATCCAGCCATGCAATAGGAAAAACAGAGGCGGTGATGGCTGGTTTTTCCCCAGACAGCCCTGGTGCCCTGGAGACGCATAGCACGTAAAGATACCTTAATGCAAACCCAGGAGTTTAGAGAAAGCGTAACTGAGTAGACACAAGTGTATACCAGCTTTAGCGTTCTGTTTTATCAGGAGGTGGCGGGGTTCACAGGTTAGCAATATGCATGACAGAAATAGAGACATTTTTCAGAGCGCACTTCTGAGTCCCCCCCTAAAAGCAGATGACGACATCCCCCTCCCTCGTCCACGCCCATCAGTACACAGAAGCAATTTACAAAACATAAATTAACAGGGATTTCCTTTAAAAATCAATAGCCTAAGTCTATTTTTATAACTTTTAGTAGTAAATCTCATTCCTGCTCTATCATGAGTAATACTTTGGGTAAGCATAATTATTTTGTGTCATCAAAGAGGTGCGCTCAATGAAACTGTTAAACATAAACAAAGTAGCCGCTGGGACCAGTGTTTCTCACGCACCGGGCACTAGGAATGTTCGATGAGTCATCAACAAGATTAATGATTTTAATAAGAATAGAACTTTCTGCCGTATTCTGCTCGGTGGGTCATAGATTAACATTGCATTCTGTGATGCGATGGCCTATATGACTTAATTTGCCCGTGTGGCTCATCTGTCTTATATAAAAATGCTTCAGATAGATGTTTGTGAGAACATTGTTTGGAGGCTTTTCAACAAAGTAACACGTAGAAACAGCAGCGCCTACACACGGGCAGGCAAATCTCCACACACCACAACACCATTCATGGTGACATACATCATGTTAATATAAAGTGCCAGGAAATACGGTTTAATGAAGCAACGTCACAGACAGCAGTTCGGGTCCCTGACACTCTTTAAATGCCATCTAAACCCGAGTGAGTTACTACAGTCTTAGAGAGAAATACACCTACACCATGTGGTAACCATCGAAAATAACAGAGAATGAGTTTGGAAACTCCAAAGAATCTCACGGTGTGAACACACTGAGGTGTGTCTGTCTCTAAGTTTGGTCTCTCTCTCTGATAAGGAGAAAATGTGCTGGAGCATTTATAAAGTTTACGTAAGTATTATAAGGCGAAACCACTCCAGAATCGGTGTTGTGTCTCTCTCTGTAAATAGCACACCGGACAACAGAAACGAACAAGAGCTGTTTCAACACGACGGGAGAGGGACGGGCGAGCCCCCTCCGCTGAGGGCGGTGACGCTGTCCTGCGCCCACAGGGCCTGCTGGCTGGGTCTCAGGGCCGCCGGTCGGGGGCAGGCGACGGGCACCGCAGGACAGGCTATGCCCCTCACTCGGGGGAGTCCAGAGCTTCTCCAACCGCGGTGAGTTTCCGATTTGCTTTCCGCCTTCTGCCTGCGTCTGTGCCGTAGCTGCTGCTCTGCTGCTTTTAGGACGCTCCCCGTTTCTGGCCCACAGCGTTGTCTTTCTCGCCGAAGAACTGCCGCTAGCGGCTCGGGTGAGGCAGGTCTACTGCCCTCAGCTCCTGTCTGAGGGACTCTCTCCTTCACTTGAAGTGTAATCTCGCTGGATACAGAATTCAACGTTGCTCTTCCTGCTTTTCATTTTTGTTCAACGTTTCACAGTGACCTTCTGGCTTCCTTAGTTTGCAGAAAGAGGTCTGAGAAAATTCTTACCCTTGCTACACGCTGTCTCCCCAGTCCCCGGATTCGTCTCAAATTTCCTCTCTGATTATGGGTTTCCGTGCAGTTTGAATATTACGGTTCTTAGACATTCTGTTCCATCTTTGTTCTCATCACATTTTTTCTTTCCTTTCGGACTTGATGTTGACATATCCTTGAGCTCACTGCCTCTTCCCTCTCTCACGTCCAGTCTGCAGACAAGGTCACTAGCATTTCCTTTTGATTCTCCCTCAGCCTTTCTGTCCTTCTGCACATTTTACTTGTGTACACACGCATGCACACATGCATACGCACACGCATGCGCGTGCACACACATGTGCATGCACCCGTGCGTGCACATACACACACGTGCACACTCACGCGTGCAAGCACACACGTGCGTGCACACACATGTGCACATGCACATGTGCACACACTCACATGCATACATGCACACACACAGGCTCACACACACGCGCGCGCACACTCACACATGCACACGCACGCACACACTCACGCACACGCACACACGTGCACACACATACGCGTGCACACGCGTGCACATGCACACACACATGGGAGCACACTCACACACACGTGTGCGCTCACACACGTGCACATGCACGAACACATGCACACACACACACACGTGTGCACACACAGTCACATACACATGTGCACTCACACATGTGCACGTGCGTGCACACATGCATGCACACACGTGCACACACGCACACATGCACACACACGCGCGCACACACACTCACACGCACAGGCGCACACACACGACTGTTCACAGGAACCCAAGCAACCGGCAGTAGTAGTTGGTGGTGGTGGCCTGAGCTTGTGCCGGTTGCTTGGGTTCTGCTAACAGTATCTGCTGTGCCAATGCTCCATCCTTCCACGTTGCCCAGGTTTCCCACTGGCATTGGCACTTGGCACATTAATTGCAGTTACATATTCCTGGGCTGATTATGCTAACGTCTCGCCATACCTGAGTCTCATTGTGATGCTTGCTTTTTGTCTTCATGTTGTGTTTTTCCTGCTTTTTCACAGGACTTGTGTGTTTTCTGGGTGAACACGGAACACGAGGCGTTGCACAACAGGCACTGAGGCACACAAGTGTGTGTTTACCTAATGGGTGTTAGTTTGTGGGTGTCGGACGCTTCCTTTTCCTCTAGCAACTCCGTGTGGGTGAAGGGGTCCTCCTGAACGTTACCCCAAGTGCACACGTATTTATTTATAAATTGCCATACCGACGCTCCTGTGAGATGACACACTTTGCCACCACACAGCAGGGCTGCAGCGGCCCACATGGAACGAGCTGACGGACAGACTCCACCTAAGGAGGAGTTTCTAGGGAAACCCACGACATTTAATGACGGGGCTAAATGGTTAAAAACCCTTGAGCTTTATGCCCCACCAATCAATGAAAATAAAGAGATGACCAGTGGAGAAGCTTGTTTTCAGAACCTCAAAGAAGGAAAAGGAGAGGTTCGTTGAATTCTGGAGACCGTCCTATCCGTCACTCGGACCTGGGCCGGCCAGTCCTGGGCAAAGCTCCGCAGGACGGAGTGCCCGTCCCCGACGTGGCCCGTGTCTCGGCATGGGCGCAGCACGCGGACCGTAGCGGAGCGAGGATCTGGTCTCAGTGTCAGGAGCCTTCACTGCCACCTGCAAGGGGTTCAGCGGGTGCAGAACACGAGTGCTGAGGGGGAACGGTCAGCGGTGACGATGACACGAACACTTAAGCGCAATGCCAGCTCCCGGATTTCCAGTAACAAGAGACTAAGTGGCAATTTCATGCCCGTGAGCCTCTATTCACCGTAGAATGTTTGAAGGACCAGCTCCTGTAAAATCCACATGCTATTAGGGAGATAAATTAAGAAAGTAAACAGCACTCAGTAAAATGTAAACATACTATTAAGCATGGCACGCGGGAAAACGTGACCCATGCACAGTCTCTGTCACCTCTGTGAGTCCTTCAGAGACTACGTGTCCCTCAGAGGCACCGAGGAGCAGGGACACGCCCGGCCTGCGACTCTTAGAAAAGCAAGTGCTGGCCACCATTTCCCATAAAAGTGCACATTATCCCTTAAATCACTATTATTCTAAAATGCTAAGAATGAAAAATGTGGATCAAAAACTACCTTCAAATGACTACGCAGCTGAAATAAGGTGACCAACACAGAGAATGCAGCCCCGTCAGTGTCGACCTTGGGTGGCACTGCAGGCCTAACGAAACGCACAGTTCACCCAAAAAGAGAATCGTCCTTTCACCCTGACAAGGGACAACAAGGCTAAATATGTGCAACCTCCACGGCCAGGCACACAAAGGTCGTCTTTAAAGCTCCATTCCACAGGGAGGCCCTCTAGTGACAGTATTTGAGAACGTGACGGCAGCCAGGAAACGGGAACCATAAAGGCATTTTTGGCTGCATTTTTTCCGGACGGCTCTACACGTGAGCAAATGGAAAAGACTAAGACAAGATCATTTTCAAATGTGAATGTTGATGTCTGAAACGATAATAAATAGCTAGATGTGCCTAGTAGACATTTTAATTGCTACAGTTTAGATAGTAAGTTACTGAAAAGGCCACAGAAGATTGCTCTGCCCTATCAGAGAGGTAGCTGTGTAGATGTAAGTCATACAGATTCCTTAAGGTCCCTCTCCCAAGTGAGTTTCCCCCACTTTAATTTTGTAAGAGATTTAAATTTTATTTCATGGAAACACAGGGGTACTTGCGATTTAGTCTCGTGGCTGAAACCAGACCTCCTGAACTGGACACACTGAGGACAGAATGTGCTCAGGGAGCGAGCAGATACTTTGTGACGAGGGCAGCGGGGAGAGTCCTGTTCATACCCTAGAAAGCCAGTACTGAGAGCGAACTTCTTGAGAAAATAAGTCCCCTGTGCATCTTAAATGCCCAGTAAAACTTATGTCCTGACACACAGTAAGTGTTCCATTCGATGATATTATGATTAAATGGGTCGAAGTAATACATGCACACACACAAACGCAGTTTGCGATGTGTGAGCACTCAGTTTTGAAAAATGTGAATCTAATCATTCCGGCCACAGGTACGCCCCGTCTGCCAAGGGTCTGCTTAGGCTCCAGGGGCACGTGCATCGGCACGTTGCTACTGCTTTTATTTTTACAACTGCTGCCAATTGTGTCCCTCACGTTACAAAAAACGTTGCAAAAAATGTGCTGCAATGATCACAGGGACCTATCTGGCTTTGTTACAACACAGACCTTTGTTGGTCCGGAAGAAAGGCGCTTTCTAATGTTATTCCATGAATCAGCGTGACAGCTTTCACACCACTCTAATCTGGAATGACTTTCTTCGCCTCTTTAGTTATATCTCCTATTAAATCCCTTGTTACGGGCTCATTCATCCAAAAAGCCATTAGAACGACCTGAATTCACAACCAAAGACCACAGGCAAAAGATAATTTATTATTCAATTTCATTATCCCAAAGTGCAGTGTGTTTTCTTAAAGTAGGGAGAATACTGGCTCTAATTTTGAGCTGGGCTTTGAAACATGCTATATTTCTTTTTAAATAAGTGAAATATTCTGAAGCTATCCTTCTGGTATTAATTAAAGAAAAATAATCACTTACTAAAATGGCAACCTCATATACATGGTCATATTTTATCTTTTTTATCACTTGAAACTTTCCTCTTTTGGGTAATTTGCGATTGTATCTTTTTGCTCCTAATTCTGAAGCTATGAATATCATTCCACCCTTTGCACGGCGGGTGGGGACTGCTGTCACTCAGCACCTCCCTGGGACCTGACACTGGGACAAGCACTGTGCCGGTGTCAGCCAGCACGTGGGGGGCAGAAAACAGGCTCTGCACCCACAGACGGGGGCATGGGGCAGGGCCGGTCCCGCCAGGCCCTGGGACCAGCGACCAGCTAGGCTGACCAGCCGTGTGGCAAATCAGTGACTGAATACGCGTTTCGCTTACTCCTCGAGTAACAGGAAGCATTTACCTCACCTATTACTGCTTCAAATTTTGATTACACGATACTGACGTTCGACGTCGCAGCTTTCAACGTAACATCAGCAAACTGGACCGGTGAGAGCGTCCCTTCCCAACTACGGATGTGCTTTAGGAGCATTAACAGTTTCATGGCTGGTGGGGCCCTTTTCCTGTGTTGTCACTGACCAAAAACCAACATCTGAGTTAGTGATGCCTTTGGACCATCGAAGAGAAAAACTTTAGCTGAGAAAACTGACAGTATAACACAGCTAAGGGTACATTTGTGACGAGGAGCTCTGTCCTGTCCATGTCACAAAACTAAGACAGTAAATCTACATTAGTGAATTTAATTCATACTTCAAATAATAGAATTCACACAGAAAACAGGAAAACAAAATCAAAGCAAACTAAATTTCTTGATCATATTTTACCTAAATAGAATATTTATACTTAATTAACATTAAAAATAAGCAAATTTTTAACGCAAGGGAGTGAATCACTGGGAATAAACACATCAAAGGAAAACAGTTTATTAGGGTGATCCATTTTCAAAAAATTAACTTATAAAAGGCAAGAGATGGCTAAAATATGTAAATAAATTGCAAGAATGTATTTTTATGAAAAAAAGCAGGTCTGGAGATACGCATTATCACTACCAAGAAATAATGTACTATACTGAAAAGAATGTAAGAGACACACAGGACACAGTAAAAAAAGTAGAAAAATTGAACAGTTTAGAATTATACAGAAGAAAACTACAAGTTATATCCTTTCAACTTTCATGCTGCCTATCCAAAACCCAGGAGATACTTATTCTTCTAAAAATAAATATTAGGACAGCCCTGGGGATAAAGGAAGACAGGCAGATGCAACTCCACCGTGTCTCCTGACAAAGACTGTGAGGTTTGTGTTCGCACGAATGTAAGTAGACTCTGTGCCCATCACGCAGGGGCCCCAGGCCACCACTATGACAAAACTTCAACAGGCAAAACATTATATAAATTTAACTAAATGCACATGCACAAAGTAATATTCTTAATGCATGGGTTGTTTAAAAGTTGTAAAATTTGAGATGTGTAGGATTGTTATACTCTTTCCACTGAGCTCGTAGGATTAAAGTATTTATTGTAAACATCTGGAGAAGTTTACCCCTGTGCACTCAGTTAGAGAAAATATTTGTAAGAACCAGCGAGCGGTTCGTGATGCTGAGTCCGCATTAAAGTTGCTAGGACTAGAGTTATAAATTCATTTCGTCACCCCATCCTACACACAATGCCAGGCATCAGTGGCGCGCTATACAATGAGGAAGGGATGGTGGAACCCGAGAACGTACTGTGCAGCAGAGCCCTCAGGGAGGGAGTGTGGACATCCTGTGTGCACACACATTGCTTACACACTCAGCGCACAAACAGCTTGTGCAGCGCTGCCAACGGAAGCACATGGACGCAAGCGCAAGAACTTAAGTGTCAGATTTTGGGGACGACGACAGCTCTGATGGCCATTCCAGAAACAGAGTTCCAAAACTGCTCCGAAGGGTGGACTGGGCGCTGGCGTCGGTGCACGGCTTCCCAGGGGGAGGGCTTCGAAGGGGACCGTGGTGACACTCAGCGGTGAGCGCACAGCACCTTCTCTAGGATGAGTTCATGAAATGAACTGTCCAACCTCGTAATTCCATTAGTATTATTATTATTCTTCCCATTTTACAGTTGAACGGGTAGGTTAATCTAAGACCAGTTGAAAAATGCAAAGATACTGAACACCTGCATTTTTAACTCCGACCTCATAGGTTGAATGTTATATTGTTCCATACAAATAAAAGGCTAAAAAGCGGCCACTCATTTGTTCTTGTTATAATAGTTCATTATAATTCTTCAGTTACGAAGTTTAAAGAACTGACTTATTTTCTCTATATCACTGTGACTCCTGTTTTACTAGAAAATTAAATAAAAATTATTCCAGGTACAGGTTATTCCTTGCTCTGCCTTAATTGCGTATTTCATTAGAAAATAATCTGAAATATAATCAAAAGCAGATTGAATATAGAAATTAAGTCCCATATGTTCTCTTCTCCATTTTAATTCCAAGGAAACCACGTCCGGCATGAACTACAGTGACATCTTGTGGCCCAAGTGTTGTGTTTGTTTTTATATGTAAATCACTCATGTTTTCTGCTTCTCTTTAGTCCTAGATTTTAAAATGCGCAGTTTTCAGTAGCACAGATTCCAAACGATCACTACACATTGCAGAAACACAGTATCACACAGGAAAACAAGGAGGTTTTGCAGGAAACATGTTCCAGACCAAGCTCGTCCAACCCGCGGCCTGTGGGCCACATGTGGCCAGGACGGCTTCGCACGCGCCCAACACAAATTCATGAACTCTCTGAAAACACTATGAATATTATGCACGGACCGTTTTTCTCCTTCAGCTCATCAGCTATTGGTCAGTGTTACAGTGGATTTTACGTGTGACCCAAGACAATTCTTCCTCCAATGTGGCCCAAGGAAGCCACAAGGTTGGACAGCGCTGTCCTAGACCGTTGCCGACCTAATTGCTCTCAGAAAAGGTCGCCTTGCTTGAAGTAGATTTCATTTTTAAATATTGGGAGAATACATGGAAGGGATGCAACTTCATCCCAGCTTTGACAGTGAGTAGTCTTAATGTCTGTGCTATTTTCAGGTAATTAAAATGAAAACAACTATTAATAATTAATCAACCAATATGATTTTTTAAAATTTGAATGTCATCCCAATACCTACAATTTCTTTAATTTTTTTTTATGTGTGCAGTAGTTTTGCAACTTAGAAGCGTTAGTTTGTTTCTTTGGGTACGTACTCAAGCATATTGAAGTTACAATTTCCTAAAGCCTCTCTTTTCTTGAATTATTTCGTATTTGCCAGATGGCTTTGGTTATTTTCAGAGTTCCCCAGGGTTCCATGTTGAGCACACTGAATCTTCAGATTTTCAACAGGAAGTTCAATTACTGCACATCTTCTGAAAATATAATTTTGAACTGAACATACATCTAAACCTGAATATACAGAGGGCTGCACTTTCTAAAGCTGATTTGTTAAGAAATAAAATAATGGTGATATATATAGCACATCGTATTCAAATGTAATATTCAGCTAATTTTATATATATCCTATACATTCATTATTTAATGTGTGTCTAAACCTATTTCTGCTCTGTAATCATTTAAGTTTTAGAAAATAACTGGTTCCTTTTTTTTTTTTTTTTTTTAATAACTGGTTCCTTATAGTAAGTGTAATTACATCAGTCCCCACCGCACTGGCCAATACATGTGCTGGTACCCACAATGCCTATGCTCCTGTTCTTTTGTTCTGGATTTTTCCACCTACAATTCCAGACAAGAAGCTTTTGTCTGACAGAAGTGAGGGTGACCAGCCATGCACTCAGGGATCCCCACTGCAAAGGTAATCCGACAAGGCCCAAGGCCGCGCTGTGGGGTCTTGCAGATGAGGGTGGCACAGGCGCAGTGCCACCTGGGCGGGTGTGGCCGATTCTGGTACCTCTTCTAACTGACTCCTGAAGGAGTGTTTTTACTTCAGGATTTTCTAGATAATCTGTGAGGATTAAAGCTGTTCTTACTCAATGGGCTATCGTCAACTGTAACATAAATCCAGGGTAAATTATAAATATCAAGCAGACGCAATCTCCCGCCCATATCTACTCATTTCTCCGCAGAAAGCTGGGGAACCTGTGTGCACGTTGGCTAAGGGCACAGGTACGACCCTCAGCTTTCCTTCTGCCGCGTCTCTGAAAAATGTTTATCCAGTGTTTCTGCTCTTTCTAAATGTGTTCTCAAAACCTGAGAGTTGTCCTTTATGTCAATTCTGAAAATGGCTTCAACCCATGGTCTCAAATAATTACTGCCACACGCTTGAGGATGAAGTAGAAACAAACCTTCTCCAGCCCTTCAGACGCTGTGAGAGAGCGGAAGACCAGGGTCCGTTTTTACTAGCAAAGTGGTTTACTTTGAGGACTGTTTCCTTTGCATATGGCAGATGCCCTTCTGAGAAAAAAACGACCAACTTCTACTCCTTCTCATCTCCAGAGCTACCCGCCGGCACGACCGCGATCCTGTTTAACAGCTGGGGAAGCAGGTGAAGAGCTGGCGTCTGCTCAGGGTGACAGCTCCGGTAGCTGTCCCACCGCGGAGGGCCACCTGTGGCTGTCCACACAGCTCTCCACGGTTCGCAGCTCACCCTCCTCGCAGCACGATCTTGACTATATTTAAATTTTCTAAGTTAATCCAGGAAAATCCAGACTGGTGTTCCCGTTACTATACAGGTAATTCTAATAATAATGAATCACAATAAACTTGCTTAAATGGGCCTTCGAAAACACGTGAATATTTAGCCTTTTAAAATCTCCCTTAAAGTACCTCAAACGTAGCCAGCATTGAACATGACACATACATCACAGAGTGGACATAAATGGGGTGCTTATTGAATGCCTTCAAGGAAATCTTAGTATGATAAATAATCTTCAAAAATTTGAATTTCATATAAATCATTATAGATTTTATTCGTATTTTTTTGTTTGTTTGTTTGTTTGTGGAGAGTTCCCTGGCCAGGAATCGAACCTAGGCTGTGGTGCTGACAGCGCCAGCGACGAAGCCTCAAGCCACTACACCACCAGGGAACTCTAGATTTTATTCTTTATTCACAAATATTCTACATATAGACATATTTGATATTCCATGTATTTTATTAGGAAGTTTTCTAACATTTTTCTATGCTACAGTAGCTTCTAGTTAATTCTGCTCATGATATACACTCAATTTCTATTGTGCATATATTAAAATTACAACTTAAAATTTAGATTAATTTTTCATACTCCTTGAAATGAGACTTGGCGAGTACCTCTCTTGTGTGTGTGTGTGTGTGAGAGAGAGAGAGAGAGAGAGAGAGAGGAGAGAGAATTCTAAATCATGAGAAATGATAAAAAATTATATAAAACTATATTAAAAATTTATGAGCTTGGATAAATGTGAAAGTTATACTCATTAAGAAAAAGTAAAAAATATTTATTAATCAATGGAAGTTTTTTTCTTTTAAGGTTTAGAACACTACATTTTCTAAGATATAGCTGGAACTTTTTAAAGATAGCATATTTAGATACCAACATTTAACTTATATTCTTATCTTGATGCTCATGATCATAAAAATGAGAATATTTTAATAGAAAAAACATTTTATGGTAAAAGAAATAAAAGCTTCAAGATAATACATTTTTTACATATACTTTCCCTCCTGTAATCAAGAAAGAGTGATGGATATAACAGGATGTGTAAATACTTTGTATGCAAACAAGGAAGAACTGTGGAGCCAAGGAAAAACATCTGTTAATTTATTGTATGGTCCAGTACACACAGCTCTAACTAACTTGATAATTCAGGCCAAAGACTTGTTTTTTTTCTTGTAGCATCTGAGTATTTCAGGCAGAAGCTATAAGTAGTTTTCTATCTGACTAGCTTAACAATAGGCATTAATATAAACCTCACTAATAGGGAATTTTAGAGATTCCTAAGTGAAACTATCTCATTGAAGTTTATGAATTTAAATGCATGAATTTGAACCTATATCTGTGAAAAGAAAGGATACCTGCCTAGACTGTAATGGGCATTAGGCACTACTTATCACACCCCCTTTCTGTATTACGTGCTGTCATTTGTCGGGAAGACACTGCACTGGCCTCGGTGGACTGAGCCTCCAGTGTCAGCTGGAGCTTCCTATACGTGACCACATGAGATGATGTGCGTAAACAGCATTTAATTTATATGAGTTAAGCCCAAAAAGGTACAAGAAGAAAAAACAAATACTGTAACTTGACTTAGATCCAAAACTGGAAAATCCAAACACCTAATGTGGGTAAGTGTTAGGACGCTGTGGACGTCAGGCAGAGGAGGATATGGAAATAAATTGCAATTTTTTATTAAAAACTTTACAATGTCTAAAAAACATATGAGAACTTAAGAAATGAACAAGAGGTAGTGATATATGTAGAAATTTTTAAAAGCAAGTAACATCATGTTTTAAATTTGAAAATTTTGATAAATGGATGGATTTCTAGGAAAAAATATATATTCAAAATTTTGTGAGCAAAATAATCTTAAAAGCTTAATTATGAACAAAATGAAATAATATAAAAGATCTTAATATTTTTCAACTCATTATTTTAGTGTAAATTACTTCAAAAGTCATAAACACATCATCATACCTTCCTTACGTAATAGAAGACTCGTAACGTATTGAACAAAACTAGGAAAATGTTTATTACAAACTTGATTTACCACCTTTTAAAAATTAAAAACCCTTCCTGTAAGGGAAGGAGAATTGACTCTGTGCGGTGAACACAAAATGCAATACACACAGATGATGTATTATAGAACTGCAAACGTAAAACCTATATAATTTATTAACCAATGTCACCCCAATACATTTAACAACAATTAAAAATAACAGCATTTTCCAAATAAGGAATTTAAGAATGTTACACTTAACATAAGGAATATCTGAAACCCACTTACATCTCAGTTTGTTTTATAATACATATTTTCATTTAAAATATTAAGAAAAAGTTGCTTATCTTACTATAATCATTTAATAATTTCTATAAAAATTCTTGTCAACTAAAAAAGGAAAAGTAAATGTCAACATTTAAAATTCTGTAGAAATTCTAAGAACCATTGATAACCGCAGGAAGAAAACACAACAAAAACACTGCTAATATAAATGATGACAAAATAGAAGTATAAGACATCACAAGCTCTTAAGCAATAGCTTTTTAAAAAAATGTTAAGGAGTAACAATTGCATCAAAGGACGCAAAAAACACCAAACTGTACTTTAGATTGTGTCAGCTATATAAAGAGCCAGAAACAAGTTACTAAAACACAGGAACAAAGCTTTGAAAGGAGAAACGTGCCATGTTGCAGTCTAAGACAACTGACATTTTTAAAGTTAATTACCCAAGATTCATGTTTTCGGAAAAACTTTTAACAAACGCATCGAAATTTGAAACATTATTGTACAATGATAACATCCTTAGTGGGTGAAAAGCCTAAACTTGTCAGCGCGCCCAAGTCAAAGCAAAAGCGTTCCTGAGAAACACTGCGGTGATTGTGCTTTTGCACACTTTTACCTCATTAGTAATTTATCATGGAATTAAAAGTTAAAGCTTCAAACTGACTGAAGTAAAACATTTAGTACCAGGGACGAAGAGGAGAAATATATAAAAATAAGTCAATGCATCAAGAAAACATGGAAGTCCTAACGTGAATGCACCTACAGCACAGAATTACAAAGTACCAGAAACAAAAACCAACTATTGGACCTGGAGAGAGAAAGAAACTCATCATTACGGCTAGAAACCGCACCCCTTCGCCCTCATTAATAGAGCAGGTAGGCAGAGCGCCAACAGGCGTCAGGGAGAAGTAAACGCCGTCCAACAGCTGCCCGCACGACGTGTATAAGGCGTGGCCACGGCGGGATTCGCATTCTTGTCCACTGCACGGGGACACGCGCTTAGAGACGGCAGCTTGGGCCACGGAAGACATCTGAGCGCACACGAAGAAGTAAAATTATGCAAAGGAAATTATACACGATGTCAGAACATGAGGGAAACACACTAGGAATCAACACGGAAAAGCTATCCGGAAGGCCCCCGAGTGTTTCATGATTGAACCAACTCAAATAGCACAGTAGTCACATGAGCAAGTCACTACAAATGTGACGGATTAGTCTCAATTGCAGGAAAATGAAAGACATCCAGTTTTGTGACATGCACTTAAAAAATATTAATACTTAGAGAGTGCCTCCCTCATCTGCGGGGGACAGGGACGTCGGCCCAGGCAGCGTCTGCCCAGCAGGAAGTCCACCTCATGTGGCCAGGTGCCCGCACAGGGCAGTGCCACCCCCTTAGCTGCGGGGGACAGGGACATCGGCCTGGGCAGCATCTGCCCAGCAGAAAGTCCACCTCATGTGGCCAGGCGCCTCAGCTGCGGGGGACAGGGACATCGGCCTGGGCAGCGTCTGCCCAGCAGGAAGTCCACCTCATGTGGCCAGGCGCCTCAGCTGCGGGGGACAGGGACATCGGCCTGGGCAGCGTCTGCCCAGCAGAAAGTCCACCTCATGTGGCCAGGCGCCTCAGCTGCAGGGGACAGGGACATCGGCCCGGGCAGCGTCTGCCCAGCAGGAAGTCCACCTCATGTGGCCAGGCGCCTCAGCTGCGGGGCGCCCGTTCCCGTGGGGGCCTGGCATCTCGGACGGTCCCACTGTTTGCAGTGCTGTTCTTACAGGCACGCCCTTGTGATAGACCGGGGACAAGCCAGGCGCGGCGGGAGGCGATCGAACGCGAAGGCACCCGTCACAGCAGCGCTGACGACAGCGACGAGAGGGCCCCTGTGGCCCGGGCTGCACTCGCCCTCCCCACGCGTGAAGCGCGGTGACAGGGCCCCTGGCCGGGACGGGGACCTGAGCGCCGGGCCTGTCACTGCGGGCGGTTCTGAACGCCAGCACCACCACTCTGACACTGCGGGGACATTGTGACGGGACGCAGGGTGACACACACAGGCACTGCGATGACACCGTGCCGGCCACCCCCAGTCCAGTGAGCGGGGAGCACACGTGTGGGGACAGCGAGGCCTCACCACGCCCGTGAGCGTACGTGATGGGAAGCGGGTGCGTGGTTTATTTCTGGAACCTTCCAGGTGGTGGTGTGAGCTGCCGTGGCCTCGGAGGCACCTGGGGCAGCCGTCAGCGCCCCGTAATGAGGTTCACTTCCTAGTGACCGCCTGGCAGGGCTGGGTGTCCCCCGCTTTCCTGCCACAAGCAATGCCGCAGTCACGGGCAAACAGCTGTCTTTGTAAAGTGACCCCTGGCCGTCAGAGGACAGACCGGAAGGGCCCCTGTTAACTCACCCTTCAGGGACGTCCAGTGGCCCCCCCAGGGGCGACAGGAGCGGCCTGCGGCCTGCTCGCGGGGGTCAGCGACCCCAGGGGCCCGTGCAGGGCGCACACGCCTCCCCCGAGCGCCCGGCCGCCCTGCGCTTCGTCTGTGCCTTCCGGATGATGTTTTACCGTGAACGTGGCCTTTGGGGTCATTTCAGTGACGACTCACGGAAAACGCCAACAAGAAGCTGCACTTTTCAGTGACCAGACGGTGCGAGGTGGGGCCAGCGCGTTAACTCCGCTGCGCCAGGTGCTGGTGGCCTCCGCCCGTCACCTCCCTCCCGCGTGGTCACAGCGGGCCTGCAGCTGCCGCGTTCCCACGGGAAGTGCCGGGAGGGAGGTGACGGGCCTCCTTCCGAATTCACAGACAAAACCTCTCCCAAAAGCCCGGCACCGGCGTCCTGTCTCCTGGTGGGCTTGGCACGACCAAGGACCAGAGTCGTGCAGGTGGCCCTGGACCGGCCCGGGCCCTGAGGACACAGGGAGGGGAGAACGGGGGCTCAGCCGTGACAACCTGTCCTAAAAGACCCTCCTGCCTTTTGTGACGCTTTTCGAACTTTTAGCGTTCTTTCCTCCATCTTAAACGTCCGTGTAGTAACTCACGTTTGAGTTTTCTTTGCTTACACTCAGTACGTATCGTTTTTTTTTTTTTTCCAAATCAACTATTTTTATTTTTATTTTTTTTCATTTTTATTGTTAGACTTATTGGGGTGACATCTGTTAGCAAGGATTACATAGGTTTCAGGCATACAACTCTACAGTGCATTGTCAACTTGATGTATAATAAGTTCACCACCTAATGTGACTTCTCTTTCCATCACCTTATATTTAGCTTCCCCCCTCCTCTCCCACCCTCTCCCCTTTCTCCCTCCCTAACCCACTCATCCCCAAATAAACATTAAACTATCGATTGTGTCCATGGGTTATTTGTTTGTTCATTTCTTTTTTTCTTTGCTTTCAGTTTTATATTCCGCATATGAGTGAAGTCATGCAGTTCTTTGTTTTATCTGTCTGGCTTATCTCTCTAAGCATGATGATCTCCAGGTCCATCCATGTTGTCGCAAATGGCAATATTTCATCTTTTCTTACAGCTGAGTAATATTCCATTGTGTATATGTACCACAAAAACGAAATTACTTTTGTAGTTGAAACACCTACAGATTTCATTTGCTAAGCAAAGTGACTGCCGTTACTCACAGGACTTAAATGACGGCGTGTGACGTTCTGAGGCGTTGGTGTTACTCCATCACGGCTGTGCTTTCCCCTAAAAACGGAGTCGTCGGGCGAGCTGGGGCAGCTGTTCTGTCCTGCTGGGGGAGCCCATGGAGAGAGCCCAGTGCACGTGGGCATCGATGACCATTCCCGACAGCTGGCCTTCCATCTGCACAAAGTCAGAGTCCTTACATGTGAGAGACAGAGCAGGGGACAGAGGACAGAGGGACAGAGGGACAGCGGGGCGAGGCGGTGTGCCCGTGCCTCAGTTGGCTCTGGGTTGCAGTGCTGAGCACGGCGCATTTCTTTAGTTTGTCTAAATGGGTGTTTTCACTTGAATTTTCCGCCATCGCTACACTTTACCCGTTTAACCAGTTAGAGCCACATTATTTAAACAGGTGACCCCTGGGGACAAACAATCTTCGTGCCAGCCTTGCCTTCTCAGAGAGTTTCCTTAATTGCCACGTGTCTAATACCTTCGGAAGGCACCCTTGCTGCCACCTGGGGACCAGCTGCCGTCACAATAACATGAGCTGCAGTAACATAAATGTCCCAAGTGCCACTGCCACCTTGCGTGTCCTTAAACTTGCTGTGGTTCAGGAAATAACTACGTGGCCAGGTGTTGCTCTATCCTGCTGCCACAGCGGAACCAGTTCTATGTGATCTCGGCGGGGTGGCCGCTCTGAATGCTGGTGACTCCGTGTGACCGGCCTCCCCACCCTGCAGGACCCTGGCGGCGCGCCCACGGGTTGCACCGCGCTCCGGGAGCCCCCTTCTCTGAGGAGGGAAGTGCAGCGGGCGGCTCCGCAGGCAGAAGTGTGTCCTCAGGTCACACGCAGTTTGGAAGGGCCGGCCGGGCACACACGGACCCACGCAGAGCGCGGGGCTCCCACCTGCAGCCTCAAAGGGCCTCGGGCCAGAACGGGGCGGGAGGTTAACACCGTCAGCGACCGGACCGCCCCTCGGAGGCCGGACGCGCGTGACGGAGGCAGGCGGGACACACACGTGGCTCTGCTGGTGCCGTCTCCTGGCGCCTCCTGTTCAACGACTCAGCGTCAGTACCCGTCTCAGCTTTGTCCGCAGCCGCTCCCTTCCGGTGTGTGTGTTTCCGCTTCCAGAGAAATCAACTCTCTGGGCACGAGAGCGAGGCGGTGCCTTCGGGCGTCGCAGGAAGAGGACAGCAGCGATATCACTTCCAACTTCCTTAATGGAGGTCCTAATTCCTGTTCACCTTCCTCGGTCCTGCACACGGAAGGAAAATGCGCACCGCCTCGCGGAGGTACGAAAACGAATCGTGTGAGCAAACTCTCGCACCCCCATTTTACTTTCTTATAGTCGTATGAGTTTTCAAAAATGAGTTGTGGGCGCACTCACAGAAGGGAGTGTGTTTTCTAGTGGCTTCTTCAGGGCCAGTCAATCCTTTTCATTACAAGTCGGTATGGATACACGATCATTAAAACATTCAGACCCCGCAGCACAGAAAACTGTGCCAGCAGATACAAACACGGAACCTCCCCTCCCCCGGCACCAGTTTGGGAGCTGCTGTGATTGGCGTGCGTGTCACTTTGTCACGTACGTGCTGCTTTCTGGTTTATGTATTTACTCAACCATCTGGGCTGGGTGCCTTTTGCCCTGAGAACACTTAGGTCTGGCACTGTCTCTGTTTCTTTTTTTCACTGTGGTAGAACATACACACCATAAAACTTAGCAGATTAACCATCTCTAAGTGTCCGACTTAGTGGCATTCAGGACACTCACATCATTATGTGACTCACTCCAGCCAGCCAGAGAAGTCTGTCGTCCAAAACTGGAAGTCGGAGCCCCGTGAACACCCCCGATTCTCCCCATTAGCCCAGCAACCCCATTCCACCTTCCGTCTCCCTGGGTTGGGTCCTCCAGGTACCTCATCTCAGTGGAACCGTACAGCATGTGTCCTTGTGCATCTGGCTTATTTCGCTTAACTCGATGTCTCCAAAATTCATCCATGTTGTAGCCTGTGTCGGACTGGCATTGTGTTTAAGGCCGAATAAGAGTCCATCGTATGTACAAAGCGCATCTGGCTTGTCGGTTTGTGATGGACATTTGGGTTGTTTCCACCTTTTGCCCACTGTGAATAATGATGCTATGAACACACGAGGTCAGAAAATTAGTTGTGTGAACTCGTCCTAGAAAACGTGCTGCAGACCCCTTGCTGAACGTCACCACGGTCACCTTCGAAGCACGCCCCTTGGGAAGCTGCGCGCCAACACCAGCAACTAGTGCGCCCTTCAGAGCAGTTTGGGAAC
This sequence comes from Lyroderma lyra, assembly GCA_004026885.1. Taxonomy (NCBI): domain Eukaryota; kingdom Metazoa; phylum Chordata; class Mammalia; order Chiroptera; family Megadermatidae; genus Lyroderma; species Lyroderma lyra. The sequence goes on from PVJL010013497.1 coordinate 24,901, forward strand.
TTTTTCTGGAGTGGCCCTCAGAGGTGTCATCGTGCCCAAAATATGACAAGGGAGTTTGCAAACTTGGACCGTGCGCTCTCACTACGTTGGGAGCCCTGTACAAACAACTCACTAAGGGTCATCAACTTGGCAAGGTTCTAGGACAGCTCTGACGGCCACTCCAGAAACAGAGCTCCAGAACTGCTCTGCAGGGCGGGCTGGGCGCTGGCGTCGGTGCACGGCTTCCCGAGGGGACCGCTTCGCAGGCGACCGTAGTCAGCAGTGAGGTGGGCAGCACTTTTCTAGGACGAGTTTGTGAACTTCGTTGTCTCACCTCATAGGTGTACAAACATCTGCTCCAGTCCCTGCTTTTACGTCACCGGGGTGTAGACCCAGAAGGGGGATTGCTGGGTTATGTGACACGTCTGTGTCACAGTTCAGGAAAACCACAGTTGTCCACAGCAACCACAGCCAGTGCCTGACCAGTACGGCACAGCAAGCACACCGGTGACCCCAGGTGAGAACCCCCAGCCGAGCACGGCTGTGACCCACAGAACTGAGTCAGAACGTCGCTGCTTTAGGCCCCCCCACAGCACCCTGGGGCTGCTCTGCTGCAAAGCACCGGGCCAGGCAGCACCGGGCCAGGCAGCACCGGGCGACCGTAAGGCGGGCGATGCCACAGCAACACAAGCGCGCGGCTGTCAGGCCGCACGGAGGCCGCGGCAGGAGTCCGGGGCACAGCTCCCAGGCCCCTCTGGCAGATGAGAGAACTTCTAGAAGTATTTTAGAAATCGTGCCGCAGCACTCTGACTCTAAATGTGGAAGGGAGCCAGGCTCAGAGATACATGCAACGTGGCTTTTTGGTTTTTTCCTTATTTCAGTAAGCTCCCCTCAGATTGATTTTTAGGAGAAAATGTCCATCGAAAGGGCCACTTAACTTAAGCCGCTTTATAGATCCTAACTGCACTGTGTCATTAAGGAAACATCTGACAATAAATTATACTTGTATTATTTATAAAGCAGCTATGATCTATTTCTCAGGTTTCTTGTTTCTTTTTATGTCAGACGCAATTTTACGGAGGTATTAGTATTTTTATAATTAATGAGGTAACAAAGGGTACTTCAACAATATTAAAATTAATAAAAGTAATGCCATCTTTTAATTTTTTAAAATTCTATCCTTTCTCCCTAGGAACATTTTAATGAATCATATTCACCAGAATCAAGCGTATTATGTTACATATTTTTAATTACAAATTAAATGCTCTTTTGTTGATTTTAATAATTAATTTTTTAGACATTTAATTTTATTTAACATTTTGATAAAACAAATCATAGGTTTTTGCTACATGCCATATGTTTTTAAAGGGCTTGACTTTAGAAGCCCTCTTACTTTTTGCCTTTACTTTCCTATTAACAGGAATAACCACATTTCCCAGCCGCAAATGGTGTAAGATCGGTAAAAATAAGTTGGCCTATTTTTTGCTTCATTGCTGCTTCTGTCTGTAGGAAGAAGCTTGCATGAAGCTGCAATGATTGTACCAAGTTGCTGAAAAGCCATCTTAATCACTTCCCAGGCCGTGATTTCTCTATTTGCATTTTCATGAATGTATATTAACTTACTGTTGGGTATGAAGGTACGTATTTGTGGATTAACTTTATCAAATTTAAATGTTTGTGATGCCCCAGTGAGCATGAAACCGAGTTACCTGGTTGCACCTGTTCACATAATTGATTTCTGTATTCAGGGGATCCTGAAGCGCTAAGTGCAGAGCCGTTATCATCAAGGAAGTCGCACGGGCCATGAATTTGCGTTCCAGCGATCCACGAAGGCCGTGCAGGCAGGCTTAGCAGCTGCTTTGAATATCATGAATAGCTGCTATTTTTTTCTCCGAGCCGTGGAGATGAATCATTGTGCATTTGCATTAGAGCATTCGCTTCCATTTAAAAAATATGTATTTCATCATATGGGAAGAAATGTTAGCCGAAGGTTAAAAATTTACATTATCTGAGAAACCTCTCGTGTACTTGAATAAATGATAGTTTAATAAACATAAATATTCAATACGCGTACACATTTTTCTCAACCCAGCTTTCATTTTTGTACTTATACAATCATAGCCATTTGGATTGAGAGGTGGGCAAAGACAATTTTCTATAAATTATCCTAATAAGCTACTAGATTGATATCCATTGATAGCAAATATCAGCTAGATAATTGCTTCCAGGTGTTTCTTCATAGAATGAATCCATATAGCAATAAAAATATCATTTTCTCCGATTCAAAATTTCCCCAAGTGTCTCAAAGTTAGTATTAGTACACGTCAGTAAGAACTTGAAGTTCTATGTCCTCATAAATTTTTCCAATTAAGGGATTAACAAGGCCAAAAGCGTTGCTTTTCTTCGGTGGACTTGAAGACATTCGCTAGATGGATTCGCATTAATTTTAATCACCAATTTAAGCTTAAACGTGTGTGTTTGTGGGTATGTCATGGATGTTGTTTCTAGAATTGTATAAAATATGCTTTTCAAACACTATGGTATCCATGTTTCCTTGATGAAAACAAAGTTCTTTTTATGCTTTAGTTTATGTAAAATAAATGTAGAATCGCCATGCCCAAAATCATGGAGTAGAACTATTTGGTCCCCATGGTTAGTTGGTAGCAGTGAGCCATTAATTTTTCATTAAAAAAAAAAAAAATCACTGTGACATGTCCCCTCCAGAAAATGTTAACTGTAGAGCTAGTGCCTCCCTTTTCGCAGCAATCGTCCTGCTGCTGCACCACCACTCGTGCTAGCGCTTCCGGAAATCTCCCCTTATCCACGGGGCACGTCCCGAGACCCGCGGTGGGCGCCCGAAACCTGGACATCACCAGCCCCCCTGTGCCGCCTGCTTTTTGTTTTCCTGTTCGTACCGACCTCTTCACCGACACGGGGGGCAGTTTGCGGCCTCTGTCTGTCACGTCCGGGTGGCCCGTGTCACTGCTCGTGTGGTGGGGGCCGTCAGGTAAAATGAGGGTGACTTGAACACAAGCGCTCGGATGCTAGTGGTCTCTTGGAATGACTTGTGAAGACCAGGCGGTCTCGCACCGGAAGGCCACTGAGTGACTGACGGGGCCGCCGGGCAGCGGGCCCACGCGCATCCCGGGCAGGACAGCCTGCGACCGGGCGGGACTTCATCACGCGACTCGGGGCGGCGTGCACAAGGGAGGCTGCGCGTAAGCAGGCGCTGCTGCCCTCGCTCTGGCCACAGCGAGGGGTTCGTGGCTCAGGCTCATTCACAATTCCCCACTTACTTTTCTGTTCACGCGTGGTCCCAGCGTTGGGACCGTGACGTGAGCTTGCGCGTCCGGTAGAACCGCCTTTCCCGGCAGTTCACAGGCAGCGGGGGCTGCGGGGCGCGGGGGGAGGTCGGGGTGCCGTTGCAGGCTGGACACTGTGCCGGGGCTTCCTGTGACGATCCTGTGGACACCCCAGAGGAAGGCCGTGTTTGCCAGTTTCCACGGGGACTCAAAGCCAGAGGAGGCTCCCAGCAGGCCCAGAGGGGGAGGCGGGAGCTCCGCCCGCTGCTAGCGACCCAGCAGACTCGCTGCCCGCGTCCTCGGGGGGCAGGTCGGTGCGCCGCGTCCTCGGGGGCAGGTCCGTGCGCCGCGTCCTCGGGGGGCAGGTCGGTGCGCCGCGTCCTCGGGGGCAGGTCGGTGCGCCTGTGGAACTTCTGCTGCGGAGGAGTGACAGGGAATCCCCCAGACAACTTTCCTCCCCTGAGATCCAGCCCCCGGCGTTACTGACGGTCCGGAGGCCCTCGTACCCCACCCCGCGAACTGAAACGTGCATCCGCACAGCAGCACGCCCGAACCAAGCGCGCGTGGAAGGCAGACGGCCTGACGCAGGTCCTCCCGGCATAACCAAGGGCCTGGGGCACCAGGGACCCCACGGCCCCCGCACCGCGCCCGATCTGGCCTCACGGGGCCTGGAGGTGCGGCTGCCGGAGGCGCGCTGGAGGCGTGTGCGCGGGTCTCAGGACCGTGAACCTGGAGGGGGACATGGGGGACTCGGACGTGCGTGTCTGCTCGCTCGGAGCCCAGGAAATATGGATCCTCGCGATTCACAGTTCACGCAGAGGGTCCGGGTGTTGGAAGAGCAAGAGCGAGGGGACCCCGAGGAGTGGGACACCAGCAAGGAGGGGCAAGACGGGCCTCAGGGAGGGCGAGGTGCAGGGATGGGCGCCCCGGAGGCGCCTGGCAGCCGAGGCCCTTGTAATGACAAGGCGAGTGATTTGTCTCTTTAGCCGCCCAGGGTCACTCAGCACACAGCGGTGACGCTGTGGGGACAGCAGCGGAGACAAGGACTGTGCTGTCAGCGCGGCTTTCACACATCGAGTCACGTCGTCCTGCTGCTGCAAGTGCCCCACGTGTGAACGGCAGAGCCCAGAGCCGTCCTCTGGGACGCGACGCGTCGGCGCCCAGCCACAGGCTGAGTGCGCTGGGCAGCACCGGGGAGGGGCGGGGGGCAGGGCTCCCTGCCGTTCCTCACGGCAACGCTTCTGCAGGAACGTCGTTCAAGGGTGTCTCCGTCCTCTCCTTGGAGGGCAAAGGCCGCATCTCCTCTGGGCCAGCGGGCACGTTTGTTCCCTAACCCATGTGGCAAAGAGAAGACTTCGTCCAGGGCGCAGGCCGGGCTGGATGGCCACCAGGGTCCCTGTGAGACTGGGCAGGCTGTGCCCTCCCCGCACCGACAGGGACCCTGGCTCTCATCTGGGCTCAGGCAATTCAGGGCCACGGGGTTCGCAGGCAACGGAAACTGATGCAAACTGCCCCTTGCCTCCTGCTGGGCTCTGAGGAGGAGCCGTGTAGCCCCACTGCGCGCCCACCTCTCATCCGGCAGCTCTGCAGTGGGGCAAGCCGGCCCGCTGCTCCGGGGTCTGAGGCTTCGCTCTCACTGGACTGAGCTGCAGCCCTGCCCACAGGCCCTCTGCCAGCCGTGCCGGACCTCACGGGCCCCATCACCTGCAACGCGCCGCCGGAGAGCTCGGCGACACAGGGAGGAGCCAGGCTGGTGCCCGCCAACGGCGCCCCGTGGGCAAGCGGGCAGCCCAGACTGCGGGGTGGACGGCTGAGCGCAGCGGCCACTCCAGCCGGTGAGAACACCCAGCAAAGCCCCTTCGGGCCCCGAGAGCACCCCGAGCCAGCAGCCGGAGACACAGGTCCGGGGCCCAGCGGCTGAGCACAGGTCCCCCCGAAGTTACCGTTTTACCCCGTGAAATGGGGGGCTCCATGGGGAGAAAGTGGAGGATCTCACATGACTTGCACTGAACGAGGACTCGGGGTCCCCCCCGGCCACTTGAAGCTCATCCTGACACGGAATCAGGCGGAGCGGGGAGATGAGCACTGCCTGATTTTCCCTTTTCTGGGGTAAAATTACACAAGACTGTAGTCATGGCATCACGCAGGGTGAGTGACGGCTCAGGTGATGCAGCCTCGCCTTCTGTCGTCGCTTCCTAAGGGGGAGTCTGGTGAGGGGCTACGCCGTCGCGTCCAGCAGGCAGAGCCCCCGAGCGGCCCCTCCCCGGCCGGCACACGCCTGCAGCACGGTCCCTGACGGACCTCCGACGCCGGCGTGCTGTGTGCTGCTGGAATTCCTCCAGCGTCATTAGGTGGGAAGCAGGCCACGCTGTCGGGCTCCGTCACCCCGCACGCTGTCGGGCTCCGTCACCCCGCACGCTGTCGGGCTCCGTCACCCCGCACGCTGTCGGGCTCCGTCACCCCGCACGCTGTCGGGCTCCGTCACCCCGCACGCTGTCGGGCTCCGTCACCCCGCACGCTGTCGGGCTCCGTCACCCCGCACGCTGTCGGGCTCGGTCACCCCGCACGCTCTCCGGCTCGGTCACCCCGCACGCTGTCGGGCTCGGTCACCCCGCACGCTGTCGGGCTCCGTCACCCCGCACGCTCTCGGGCTCCGTCACCCCGCACGCTCTCGGGCTCGGTCACCCCGCACGCTGTCGGGCTCCGTCACCCCGCACGCTGTCGGGCTCGGTCACCCCGCACGCTGTCGGGCTCCGTCACCCCGCACGCTGTCGGGCTCCGTCACCCCGCACGCTGTCGGGCTCGGTCACCCCGCACGCTGTCGGGCTCGGTCACCCCGCACGCTGTCGGGCTCGGTCACCCCGCACGCTCTCGGGCTCCGTCGCCCCGCACGCTGTCGGGCTCCGTCGCCCCGCACGCTGTCGGGCTCCGTCGCCCCGCACGCTCTCGGGCTCCGTCACCCCGCACGCTCTCGGGCTCCGTCACCCCGCACGCTCTCGGGCTCGGTGAGACGGATGGACACACGCACGCCAAGTGCACGCTTAGTTGGCACCTGAGACGAGGACGAAGTGACAGTGTCTGTGGTTCTGTTTCATTTCCTCAAATTTCTTCACCGTCTTCTCGTTTACGGTGAAATAGTAAAATAAATATTCAAAATGTTCTCATATGAAGGTTATAATTTTATGTCAAGAGCTATATTCTTACATCCCATCAAATAAGGTCAACGAGATAATTGTATGGGGAAAGGCCCTGTAATGTTTAATTGTGATCATGATTTCAGTTAATTAATTTCATAAATTCACTCATGTTTAAAGATCAAATAGCACTAAATGTCTTAACTGGAAAGAGCTAGCAAATTAATTAGGTAAGGAATTTATTTCCATATATAGTATTTTCAGATAAAAATGATTCCTTGAATACACCCATCCATAACATAGAACATAATAATATTTAATTTCATTCCAAAACATTTAATTTTAACACCTCACATTTCATATCAGAATATAGGGCACTACCAGTTCTCCATGTTGAGTGTGTCTTATCAATGTTCAAGGTCACATCAGCACGGCTTTAAATGTAGCCTAAATCTTACCTGTTGTAGCCTAAACGAATCATAGAACTTGAAACATAATGAAATTTTGTAGAAAAAGTCATAGAAACGGTGATTGCATCATCGAAATATTATGCAGCAATTACAATGAGCAAAGGCAGCAGTAGTCAAATCCCCTGATGACTACTGTTTCAACAATACATCTGGTTAATTTAAATACATCATAAAAGAATTGGGAAAGGTCTAGTTGTTATTAGGGATTCTCCCTAATGGTGGCAGTTTTACTAAATTTTGTCTTTGGTGATATTCA
>PVJL010013498.1:0-20970 GCA_004026885.1 Lyroderma lyra
CATATATCCTGGGGAGAGGCCAACAAAAGGCTTTCGGCCCTTTGCTGGGGAAAATCAGTCTTTCTTCCCAGCCCTGATTCAGTACCTGGCTGTCTAAAGGCTCACACTGCTTTCGGAACTCTGGGGTGCACGAGGAAGTGCCCGCTCCATAAGTCCAAAGCTGTGGGCCTGGCCTGAGACAGCAGGGTCGCCTTTGCAGGGGCCTGGGAACAGAACTGCAGTCCTGTGTAGGTCTCCAGGGGGCTTAGAGCTGGGGTGTTATCTTTGCAGTTCAGAGTCCTCGCTCAGCCCTTCTACCACTCAAAAGTTCCAGAGGCTGGCTCCCAAACTCCTTCAGTCCCCAGCTCCCCAGTCTCTCTCCCCTCCCCCAAACTGCGCAACTCCGAATAGTCAGCAGGGATCGCGTCCGGATCCCGTGTGGTCCGTCTCTGCTCCCTTCCCTCTCCCGGCCTCGCCCCCTTCTCGCCAGCCTTCAGGTGTTTACTTGCGATTTGTGGATTTCTCAACAGCCGGTTTGTCACTCAGGGTCTTCTTTCTTGGCTCCTGGATGGCCGTTCAATTGTGTTTTCTGGGAGAGGCTTTAGGAACCTCCTCTCCAGTCGCCATCTTGTCTTCTCTCCCATTGTTTCTTTTCAGAAGTCAGCTGTCAGTCTATTTGTTGCTCCTCTGGCTGTTTTCTTTTGGTTTTTGGAAGTTTTACTAAGACATAACTAGTTGTAAATTTATTTTTACCCTACTTGGAATTTGTTGGACTTCTTCAATTTGTAACAGCTTGATTGGATTTTTTTTTTAAATCTGTTTTGTAAAGTTTTTGGCTATTACCTCTTCAAATATTGCTTCTGCCCCTCTGTCTCTCCTTTAGGACTCCAGTTAATTAGACCATCTACTGTATCTTCTGTTCCTCTTAACTTTTTCTTTGTTTTCCATCTTTTTTTCTCTCCATGCTTCATTCCAGGAAATTTCTTCTCACCTACCTTCTAGTTCACTATTTTTTTGCTTCAGGTATTTCTAATCTACTCTTCTACTGATCCACTGAGTTCTTGTATTTTTAAGTCCTAGATTTTCCATTTGGTTTGGTTCTTTTATATAGTTTTCTCATTCACTAAAATATTCTCAGTATTATCTTTTGTCATCTTGATGCTAAGCATAATTATTTTAATATCTTTACCTGAAAATTCCATTATCTGGACCCCTGCTGGTCTGTTTATTTTGTGTGTTGTTTCACCAGTTCTAATTTGTCTGTCTTGGTTCTTTTTATGTCTGGTTCATTTTTATTTTGCTCTAAACAGTGTATTTGCAAAATTGTTTTTAGAAATAATTGGAGGCCCAAGTTTACATCATCATTTTCCAGGGAAGATTTACCTGTGCTCCTTTTAGGCACCTAAGTGCACTCATATTTCCAAATCAGCCTTTCTGATTTCAAAGACTAAAAAATTCAAAGCTGAACTGTGGTCCCTGTGAGGGACTGCCTATTTCTGATTCACCTTTATTGTAGTGGCAGCCTTTTGGCATCCCAACCCAAAGTGAAAGGGGTTAATCCATGACCTCCTTCTCAAGTGCTAGTCTCTAATCTCTGTTCCACTAGTCCCATGAAGCTGTCAGGACCACTACTCAGACTCCATCTACCTCTGGAGTTGGCAAATTCTCCCAGGAAAAAGGAGGTCTCATACCTGGAGTATTTTCCATGACTTGCACCTCCATAATTCTCCACTATCTTGTTAGCTCTCTATTGTCTTTAAGCAAAGGTTTCACATATTTTATTTACCTATCCTAGAAGTCCCCAGCATGGATTGGTTTAAATTACATAGTCTGTCATTATTAAAGTAGAAACTCTAATATCCTGATTATTAGATTATTAGGTTTAGACTTTATCTTAGCTAGTTAAGAACAAAGACATCTAAGACCCAGGTATCCTGATTCTGTGTAAGGCTTATTCTGTTATTAGTACCAAAGTATACAAATAGATCTAGTAGCATTTTAATATTTACTGTGTTCAGTGCCACTTTTTTTACTTTACTCACCAAGCAGTAAAAACCTATGTCCTAGGAAACTCTCTAGAATAGGGAATAAATAGTACCTTCTCCCTCACATCTCCATCCCATTAAGTTTGTTTTAAATTTATTATAAGCCCTTTGAAGAGTGAGCTACAACTTCCCCATAGAAATGCTCCATTTGAAAACCATTACAGATTTAGTGAACATTTTTTATCACCCATCACTATTTTTTAAAGATTCTGCTTGTGCTTTATAATAATATTAATCTTCTGCTTAATATCTAAATCAAGCATTGGTATTCCAGAATAGGGAAGAAGTATAAGTTATCTGTTAATGCATCTTCCATAGATGAGATGAAAAAAGACAGGTGTGCTAGTCAGAATAATGATTCCTGCGTTCTAACACAAGTTCTGTGGTACCAACTGAGTGTCTTACAATTCAATTCTGAGACTACCCAGAATAGCCAGATGAGGAGATACACAGAGTGACATGGTCTGGAACGTCTGGGTATCCCAGAGCAAGAGCTTCTGTCCCCATAGAGTCAAAGGTGTATCACCATCCCAGTATGTTGGTATGTTTGTCAACCTGGAAGCTCCTCAGAGTCTTGGTATCCCAAGCTTTTTTAAAAATCAGGGCCTTATTACATAGACATGATTGATTCAGTCTTCAGCCCTGCTCCCCTCTCCAGTGGTCAGGCAGCTAACCTTCATGCTGAAGGCCAGCTGGATTGAGTCAGGTCGTTAACATAGCAAAGGTATTTCTGTCACTGAGGAAATTCCAGAGTTATCGGGGACAAAGATCAGAGAAGGAGAGAGATTTTTATTAATATACCATAGCCCCCCAAAGATATCCTCATCCTAATCCCCAGAACCTGTGCACATGTCACATTACATGGTAGGAAGAAATTAGGTTGTAGATGGAGTTCAGGTTGCCAGTCACCTGGCCTTAAAATAAATCCTGCCATAGGCCTAGTGTAAGTACAGGAATCCTTCAAAGGGAAAAAGAGACTCAGAGGAGTCAGAACCAGAGAGATGACATCATGAGAATGTCTCAGCTGGCCATTGTTGTCTTTAAACATGGAAGGAGGCCACAAGCCAAAGAATGTGGACTGCCTCTAGAAACTGGAAAACATAAAAAAACGGGTTCCAGAAACTAACAGTTCTGCTGACCCTTGATTTTTACCCCAGTGAGATCCATTTCAGTCTGCTAACTTCCAGAACTGTGTGAGAATAAACTTGTGTTGTTTTAAGATACTAAATTTGTGATAATCTACTACATAGCAGTTTGGAAACTAATAGAGCAGGGCTTAGGAAAAGGAAGAAAATGACATTACTTTTCTTCATGGAAGGCAGCATGATAAATATATACTTGGAGCTTCTTGTTTAGATGTTGAAAACTGTTACTCTGTTCAAAGTTCAAGTAAATTCATGTTCTGCAAATCTGTACTACTTCTTAAATTATCTACTACTTCCCTTTACCTCATGCCCTCAGTGCAGCTCAAAATGACCCATTTTAACTACAAAGGGCTCCATCACTTAACTAAAGTGCATCTGTGTGTCTGACAAATAATAGATTGAGAGAAGGGAAAGTAGTTTACACTGATAAGTAAGATACATTGCCCCATTGATTCACCCAGGGATAATTTGTTATCTTCAATGTACCAGTGTCTACGCCAAGCACAGTTTTATATTCAAAAGGAGTTAATGATGTAATTCATGATACAAAACGTAAGTGGCACTCCAGGAAGAATTTTTTTGCGAGACTCCTTCTTAAAGTCACTAGCACTTACAGGTGCTTTTATAACTTCTCTACTAATATACTCAAATTTTAAATATACAGTATACTCATAAATCTTAATCTCATTTTCAAAAGCACAAACTAATATAATAATAATATTATTAATAGTAATAATGGCTGACACTTACAGAGCACTTGTGTACCAGGGCTGTGCTTAGTATTTTACATTATTTACCACAGTTCATCTTATCCACAGCTCTTGCCTCTTTCTATTAAATTATTCCTTGTTACTTTTAAATGATGTTTCTGTAAATACACAAAAACTCAGTGTTTACATACTTCATTTATTTATGCCCTAGTTTTATCCCCTTTCTACTATTCCTAATGAGTTAGTCCTAAAATACAATAAAACAAAATTTTAGCTCAATGCATGAGCTCTTCCCACCTTGATTTGGAGGGAAAGAAAGAATAATTACACTATTCACAAGTTTATGCCTGAGGGGGTTCCCTGGTGGTGTAGTGGCTAGGCTTTGGTGCACTCAACGTTGTGACCTAGAGTCGATTCCCAGCCAAAGAACTACCCCCCCAAAACAAAACAAAACAAAACAAAACCAAGTATATGCCTGAGAAATTAGAGGCTCAGTACTTAATTTGACACAGTTAACAGCTACTATATGTTAGTGGTCTTAGTCTGGGATTTTTTTCCAGTGAGACTTAATCATTTGCTGATTTGTTTCTTTAGGAACCATATTATGTACGTTGCATCAAACCCAATGACAAGAAATCCCCACAGATATTTGATGATGAACGCTGCCGGCATCAAGTAGAGTATCTTGGACTATTGGAAAATGTGAGGGTCCGACGGGCAGGATTTGCCTTCCGCCAGACATATGAGAAGTTTCTGCACAGGTGAGAATAGACTGAGCAGATAGCACACTGAGAATTACGGAGTCCTCCTCATGTCGGACAATGTATCAGCATCTATTATTGTAGGAGTCCAGGAGACGTGGCTTAATGATAGTATTTTGAACAAGAGATTGTTATTATAGATCCAAGAGTAGTAGACAGATTTGGGATATATTTGGAGGGAAAGGTGACAAGACTTGTTCATGGATTGGCTGGATGAGAGGGGAATGGAGAGGAACTAAAGATGAGAAGTAAATTTTGGTTTGGGCATCCAGGTAAGCATAGTACCATTTGCTGAGATATAGAAGATTGGGTAAGAGACGTTCGAGGAGGAGGATATGGGGCAGGGACAAAGATGGAATCAAGACTTTTCTCTTGACTTTGTTAGGTTTGAAATGCCTTCTAAACATCTAAGTAGAAATATTAAATAAGCTATTAGGTATACATATCTGGAGTTTCAGAAAGAAATCCAGGCTGGATATAGAGATTCTTTTGTGATTACTGTCTATATTATATATAATGTCTTGGATATGGAGAGAGAAGAAGAGGAGGTCCATGCCAACATTTAGGTTTGTGGTTTGACAGGCAGAAACCAGCAAGTGAAGAAAAGAAGCAATCAATGAAGTAGAGGAAATACTGGAAAAGAGTTATGTCACAGACGTCAAGAGAAGAAGGCATTTCAAGAAGAAAAGTGCAGTTACCATATAAAATGTTGCTGTGCAATTAAGTAAAATAAAAGTAGAAGCTTAACTATTAGATTTGGCAACATAGAAGTGTAAGAAGAAGGGCTGGGCAGAGCCCAATTTGAGCAGGATGGCAAAGTGAAGTGAGGAGCTGGATGCCTATAAGACAACTCAAGAATTTGTGCTGTGAATAAGAGCAGAGAAAAATGGAATCAGTAGGTGGAGTGGAATGTGAGGTCAGGAGATACAAGAAAATGTTTGTATGCAAGTGGGGATGATTCAGAACAGAAGGGGAAACCAGTGACGCAGGAGGGACGGGTATCAATGTAATAATAACATCCTTGAAAAGGAGAGGGATGGAATCCCAAGCACAAGTGGAAAGTTTATCAGCTTTGGATAGGAGCAGGGACACCACCCACAACAGTAGGACAAAGGCCAAGAATATGAATACAGACGCAGGATGCCTCAAAGGTCATTTGACAGCAAAGATGAAGATATTCCTATCTCATTGGTTCTGGTTCCTCAATAAAGTTGAGACACAGTCCTGAGGTGAGAGGGAGGATTGCAAGATACAATGTAAGAGGTTTGGAGGGAAGTGAGCATATTCATTTTGGAGAGTGGGAAAGCATCGGTTTGCACAGTAAGATTGGTGCCAGGAACACCTGAGCGCCCATCTGAGACTTGGCATCATAATGTAGGATGAGACCACTCAGCATCATTTGTTTTTCTCTACCATTGTTCACCTTCCTATGTGTAGAAGTGAAAGGGATGTGCTACATAGAGACTTGGAATGAATAAAACTCCATAGCATAATAACCTAGAAAATGGAAATTTAATGTTATATTGATCAAAAGGTTATGCTTAAAACAGACTGTCTTCCTTATTGAAATCATGTTCTTTACATTTGGTTTTTTTATTGAGGTATAGTAAGAGTGTTTTCATGAGAAGAGATGTGTTCATTCTGAGTCTTGATTTCAAACATTATCAAATACATTAAGAGAAAGATTGCTAGTCTCTTGTTACTGCTTTTAGAATTCTACCAGTTGCTCAATAATAGAATTTGTTTTTGAGTTGTCATTTGTGCAAAATCAGCATAAGTTAAATATTAGAATAAGCAGGGTGGTAATGGGTAGCTATAGGATCAAGCTAAACTAAAAATATATTCATCTAAAATACATATTTATCTAACTAAAAATATATTATTATGAAACTAAGTGAAAGCCATGGAGAGTAGTTGAAGTAAAACAATAAGTAAACTTCATTTCGGGGGTGGGGGTGACAAGGAATTTTGCAAATGCATATCTTTACCTACTTTTGACCTCTTTTGGGAGTTAGTTTACTTTCAACTTAAAATGTTTTGGTATGCTTTTTGGCATGGAAGACATACTGTAAGAATTGGATTATGTTTTCTAATGTTCATTATAAAAACAAGAGGCCAAATTAAAAAGAACCTATGAATTTTAAATATGATGGTCTTAGTGGTGCAAGTTTAAATTTCCCATTCCCACTCCAGAACATCACCACACTGTGAAATCAAAAGGGATTCTCAATGAACCTTGAAAATGTGAGTCACTCCTAAATATGATATGAAGCTGATAGGAAGACCCCGAAGTAAGCCAAGGTCACAGTTTTAAGGAAAGACTGCCTTGTGGGGCCTGAGCTGCCATTCAGGAAGCCATTCCAACTTCTGTGCTGGAGTATATCACATCTACAGCACCAGGAGGTCAACATAATGGCCAGGACAAGTAGCCACCTCAGCATCTGCAAAGGAAACATCATAGGCATAATGGCCAAGACCCAGGAAGCAAAAGTAGCCACCTTACAAGAGGCCAGCAATGGCCTACATATACATATAGCCAGATGTAAACTTGCTCCAGGTCACATAGCCAAGTATTGGTAGAGCCATATTTGAATTCAGAAGACAGTTGGCTTCTGAGACCATAATCTTTAACAGTGTATTGTGTCACAATTGAGTGCATGGCTTTCAAATCAAAGGAAAAAATAAAATGAAATAAAGAAATTCAGTCTATCCAAGAAAAAACTGGCAGAAAACCACCCTGGGAAAGCACACCTAATAGGACTAAAGAAAATAAGAAGTTGAGAAAATTGAAAGATGTTCATAATCACAATACATGTTATAAGTTACCCTTTAAAAGACACAATAGTGGGAAGACTGAAGTCTATCTAATTGCCAATTATTTACATTGAGATTAGCTCCTCCATAGAATCACCTGGAAGAGTCCTGGATAAAACAGTGGGGTGTGCATCCAGGAAAATAGCCTATTTCTACTCTGCAGGCTGTGTTTTTCTTCTGCTTTGCATAAAATGAGTTTGTTCAAATTAAGAAATTGACACTTTATTTTATTGTCATACTAACTGAACTAAATAACAGCAAGATACTGTGGGGGACATTGGTCTAATGTTTCCAGTGATAATGGGAGAAAAAAATAATATTTTCTACACTGAATTTTTGCTTTGAGATTCTACAGATTTTTTTTTATGTAAGCTAGTTGAACCTAAATTTTTACTTGTCACCCTTTTTTTATTTTCATTTTTTTATTAAGAAAGAAAGAAAAGAATTTTTAAATGTACCAAGAACCTTAAGAACTGCTAAAGTCTTTCAGGGAGGTAAAGCTAGTTGTCAGAAAGCAGATGGGGTCAGCTTTTTAATTTGCAGGTTCAGGATGCTGTTTTGCTGGAGAACTGGGTCGTGCCCCTTACCATCAGGAAGAAGGGAAGCACACCTTTACCTGACGTGATAGCTGAGCAGCTGAGTGACAATAGGATTGCTTCCAGTCTGCAGAATGCTCACACTTCAAATACACAACGTTACTACCGTATTAGGGCCCAAATGTTGACTCTTTTATTCTTGTTATATAATGAATTTGGAAGGTGTCCTATTTTGTTTCCTTTTTCACATGATATTGTGTAATATGACCTCTCTCTTCATATTAGAACTATTTCATTTGGTTTCAGTTCTGTCTCTATGTAGCAGCTAAGTAGGATTTTGAATGTATTTTCTTCCATTCTTTCTTTCATTCAATAAATGTTTATTTCCTCATTGTATAGCAGGCAACATGATTGCATAGTATATAGCGGGGAACAAAACAAAGCCCCTGCCTTCACAGAACTCACAGACAAATGAGGGAGGCTGCGATTACACAGATGAAACCACTCACGAATATGGTTACAAACAGTGACGAGTGGTCTGAGGGTAAAACAACTGGCTGCCTTAGAGAGGAATAATGGGTATGAGGGTTGATGTTTGACGAAAGATCAAGAGCAGGCTCAAGTTGAGAAGAAGACAGCTTTTCAATGAACAGATTTAAAAACATTCCAGGCAATGGGAATAACATATGCAAAGGCTGTAAAGCAAGAAAGAGGCAGCACACATTACAGTACCCAAAGGAAGGCCAATGTGATTGGACTGTAACCATGAAGGAGGAGAGTGGCAAACACTAGAAGTGATGTGAGGCATTTCAGAAACGTACTGTGGCAGTGAGTATGCAGAATGGATTGGAGAGGAAATGGAAAACTGTTCAGGAGTCTGTTGCAATAAACTTGATGGTGGCTTGGATTACGATTGTGTTGGTAAAATTGAGAATAGTTGAATTTTAAATAGATTTTGGAAGTAAAGCCAACATCTTTTGATAATGGGTTAAAAGAAATGATAGAGAAGAGAAGGGATCAACTATGACTCCCAGGCGTCCGGCTTTGAGGTGGGAAAGACTAAAAGAGAAGTTTAATGTGCCTGTGTAGTTTAGTAAGACCTATGTAGTCATTGGATATATGAGTCTGAAGCTCAGAACCGAGAGGTGGGCTAGGGTTAACAAATTCATGAATTGGAAAATACTGGCAGGAAAAGGTGAGGTTATGTGGGAAAGAGTGTACATGAGAGAAGAGGGCGTCATATGAAAACCCGAGGAACTCCAACATTTAGGAGTTTAGTATGGACAAGCACTAGCTAGAAAATGAGATTAAGGAAGAAATACCCAGGAGAACAAAGGCAGCCAGGGGGAGCGTGCTGTCATGGTAACTAAGGCGGAAGCCAGAAAAAGAGAGAGCTGTGAAGATGGGATCGGATGCCACTTAGATGTATATCATCCTAACCAGAAACGTGTCAAACTCTATGGGGAAAATGTAAAAGACTCTTGAAAGGCACAGAAGTGGACTTGAAAAAATAGTTCTAGATACCACTTGTTATTGAATAGGACAACTCAGCATCACAGATACATTTAATGAATTTAATGTGGGAATCCAGTAGAGGTGCCAGCAAGCATGTATTTGTTTTGTGATTCTTTTCTCCTTGGAACTATGTACACTGATTCTGAAGTTCATATGGAAAAATAAACATGCAGGAATAGCTACAAAGACCTATAAAAAAGAAAAGAATGAGGAAAGACCACCAGATTTGAAATATACTTATAACATCTATAATTAAAACCGTGGAATACTGATGCACAAATGGACATTGCTGTGAAACAGACCAGGAAGTCTAGGAATGAACTGAAGTACGTGTAAAAATTTAGTATATGATAAAAATGACATATTGAATCACAGAGAGAAAAATGGACTTTGTAGTGAGTAGTATTGGAAATAGTCTTTTCTCAAAAGATAAAATTGGATCCATACCTCATACCAGATACAGGTACCAAAATAAACTCCAAATGAACCATACATCTAAATGTAAAATATAAAAATATACAAGTAATAAAAGAACATACAATTGAATTATTCTGTAACCTGAGTGTGAGGAAGGTGCTTCTCACTATGACTTAAAATTCAGATACAATATATGAACAACATTACTAAGTTTGACTTTATGTACTAAAAACTTGGCCCAGGCAAGGCAGGCTGGGGGAAGTAGGGTGCCTTCTAAGCTGGTCCCAGTGATTCCTACCTCCTGGTATTCTCCCTGTGTAATCCCCTTCCATATGGCCTGGGCCTGGTGATTTCTTCTAGCAAAATGGAATATGGGAAAAGTGGTAGTATATCACTTGTAAGGTTAGGCTACAGAAGGCTGTGACTCTCTAACTTCTGTCTTGTTCACTCTCACACTCTCATGCAGGTAGTGCGTAGTGAACTGCCTTATGAGAGGCCCACATGGCAAGGAACCGTTGGCTGCCTGTTGTAGAAACATAATTGATTTTTGTATATTCATGTTATATGCAGAACATTGGTTAGTTTTCTTTTAATGGTAGTGGTTTATCACCAACAATCTGCTAGATTTCCTTTGAAACAAGTATACGAGGGCTGTCCAGAAAAAGTCCAGCCATAAATGCCTCTACTTTTCATACTACATGGCTGGATACTTTCTGGGCAGCCCTTGTATTATTCATAATACTTTTGTTCTTTCTCCAATCACTTACCAGTGTGTTTATTGGTCTCACTATCCTGCTAGAAAACCTGTGATGGGGGCATCCTTGTCTTGTTTCTGTTTGTAAAGCGAATGCCCCTTTATGAATGATATCTGCTGTAAGTTTAAGGTAAATAGCATCTATTAAATTAAGGAGGTATACTTCTATCCCTAATTTAGTAAGAGTTATTATCATAAAGGAGTGTTGTGTCTTATTGAAGGCTTTTTTCACATCTCTTATCAGGCTGTGAAATTCACTTCTATTCCTAGTTTGCTGTTTTCTTTCTTTCTATGAAGCATCTTGAATTTTATGGAATAGTTTTTCCACATCTATTGAGACTACATGTTTTTTTTTTCCTTAAGTCTATCTATGCCCTCTTCTGTTTTCACCCAGGTACAAAATGATCTCTGAATTCACCTGGCCCAACCATGACCTCCCTTCAGACAAAGAGGCTGTTAAGAAACTGATTGAACGCTGTGGTTTTCAGGATGATGTAGCTTATGGAAAGACCAAAATTTTCATTAGGACACCCCGAACATTGTTTACCTTGGAAGAACTTCGTGCCCAGATGCTCGTAAGGATTGTCCTCTTTCTACAAAAGGTAATTTTATATTTTATAGATAAGGATAAAGGCCTTGATTTTATACATACGAGTATGTTCTAGAAAATTTGTTGAACATTTTCTTTGATTCAAGAAATGTTCACAATGGTTTATTTTTTTGTATCTGTGCATACCTTAGAATGTTTTCTGTTGCCTTCACACATGAAACACTTATTTGGTTGTCTGAGCTCAAAATTATTTATCCCCGAAACTCTAAAAGACATTTTCTCTTCTGATATTTAGAGAGATGTCTGAAACAGACTGTTTTTGTCTCTCGTAGTTAACTGAATTGTTTGACTTCATAAATGCCTTTTTTATCTTGTAATCCAGAAGTTTTGCTGACATGTTTGAAACAGCCTCCCTCACCCATCATTACCCACCACCTGCACTTGACTGAAGTATGAAATATTGGCTAAATGATGCTTGGTAGATCGTGGTACCTGTCATCACTAATCTGTTCAGAGCTCTCTTCTCATTTATTCATTCACTCATGTATTTCTTTTGATCCTCCATGCCCATTTTCATATCTTCCATATGAACCATTTGAATGTAAAAAATTATAAATGTATGTAAAAAGAACCCACGTGCCTCTGTGAGAACGTCCTTGGTATATATACCAGGATACAAGCAGCAGGTCAGTGGGTATATGGAGACCTAACTGGCAGAAGTAATGCTAGGTTCCTCTCCAGAATGACCCTGCCGGTTTTTCTGTGCTATTTTATTACTCTCTTTCCCACATCTCCTCTTACCTCCTGTGTCAAGGGTCCCCAAGACCACCTCCAATTCATTGATGCGCTACAGGGACTCATGGGACTTTGATGAGTAAAATCGATTACAGCAAAAAGGTGCAGAGAAAATGAGCAAAGGGCGAAGGCACGTGACGTGACGTCCAGAGAGAACCAGAAGCCGGTGTCCCAGACTCCTCTCCCAGTCGAGCTGTGCAGGATGCACTTGAGTCCTCCAGCAGGGAGTTGTGACAATACAGGCCAAGCGTCGTCTACCAGGGAGGCCCATTACACTTTCTGTGCCCAAGTTTTTCCTGGGGGCTGGTCACGTAGGCACTCTGCCTGCGTGTTCCGAAATTCCAGCGCCCCAGAGGAAGTCAGGTGTTTAGCGTACACCACCTTGTTTTATGTCAGAGTGGGGAACTGTTTCTTGGCCAAGTTCCAGGTATCAGACAAGCAAAAGCCAGCCAGCCTTGCACACAGGCCTAGGATAGCACTCTCGGGTCTGTGAATTTAACTCTGTTCTGGACACAAACTCCCCCACAATCTTCCCATAATTTTAATAGACTTCCTTATATAATACATATAGCCTTCCATATTGGTGCCTTCATTTCCATGCTCTGGAGTAGTAGAACCAAAATTATTGATTGAAAGTTACCCGAGAGCTATCCAGTAAATATCCAGCCATGTAATATGAAAAAGAGAAGCATTTATGGCTGGATTTTTTTCTGGACAGCCCTCATATATGTTTGTAATTATAATAGATAGTAACAATTTGTGTTTCTACACACAATGTAAATGAACTCTTTCCCTAAAATTTTTTTGGCCACAATTCTTTTTATTACTTTAAGAACAATCAATTGTGGCGATTCTGGTTTTACTCAATATCCTGATTCTGCCTCTTCCAACCTGCCATTAAATCTTCATTAAGAAAAGGTTAGTCTAACAATAAAAATGAATTAAAAAAAAAAGAAAAGGTTAAAAAAGTAGAAAGCAAGCTTCTCACATGTTAAAATCTATTACAATGTACTATTAATATAATCAGTACAGTATGATATTGACATAGGAATTGACTATGATATAAAATAGTCATGAAACAGATTCAAATACACATGGGAATTTAATAGTAGATAAAGGTAAAATTTTAATTTTTTTATTAAACAGAATTAGAACAACTAGCTATTTACCTGAAGAAGAACCATGTTGGACCTCTATATCACACCATGCACAAAAATAAATTCCAGACCTATTCTTTCTTTTTAAGAAACCCAAGAGCTATGAAGAAAAAGATAAGGGCTGAGCAGAAAAAAATACAGCCATAAATGCCTCTATTTTTCATATGATATGGCTGGATACTCTCCAGACAGCCCTTATATGTCATTATATTAAGTGAAAATTTTCACCCTGAAGAGTGTATACCATGAACTGAGTCAAATAACAAATGATAGCTCAGGAAAAATAATTAAAATACATAAAGTTAATACAAACTATATACAGGTAGCACCCACAGATTCCTAAGGAAAAGGCAGCCCAATATAAAATGGGCCAAGAAGATGAAAAACAAATAACAAAAGAGGCAATCCAAAAGACCAATAAACACACCCTCACTAAGAGTCAAAAATAACTAAAGTGTCTGCTTAAAAAGTAGGCACTTTTAAGATTTTCTATAGTCATTATGACAAGCATGTCAGACTTGCAGCCCAGGACGGCTTTGAATTTGGCCTAACAAAAGTATTATGAGATTTTTTTTGCAACTTTTTGTAAGCTCATCAGCTGTCATTAGTGTGAGCGTATATCATGTGTGGCCCAAGACAATTATTTTTCCAGTGTGGCCCAGGGAAGTAAAAAGGTTGGACACTGCTGCATGTGACTTCCAGAAAAATGTAACAATTTGTGCTCTGACCACCTAACACGTGAGATAGCTTGTCTCACTGGAGCTCTGGATATTTTCATTCTTAGAAACCCTTTCTGAATAACCTAAAGCCCGAATATTTTGCCTGGACATTGAAAAAAACATTTTCTATAAACCCCCAGTTCTGTTGTAGTCTACACATCTTTGTATCATGAAATTAGAAGAAATTGGTATAGCTAAGATCATTCTTCTCTTCTCTTCTATAATACACAATTGCTTCACTTATCCACATACATTCTATATTTGAGTTTGTGTATGTGTTCCTTATATCATATTTGAGTGGCAAATCACATAAGATGGTGTTTCTAGGCAGTTTTCAGAATTACAGCTTTAAGCAGGAAGATGCTGAGAGATCAGTCAAGTCAGTTCAGCCTCAAATCATGGGGCTGTGTTGAAGTGTACAATGATTGTTATTAAGTGTGTTGTGAGGCAAATCTGTTCCAGGTGATTTTGTTGCTTTAGTTTTTTTCCTCTTCAACCTGGACTTTTCTGGTTTTGGATTTCTTATCATTCATCTTCTGTGTGTCATATTCATTAATTCCCAGAAAGTGGGAACTTTTTTGTTGCATGGTTGGGGAAATCCTGAAAGAAGACTCTAGTTTTAACCTTTAACTAGTAATTAACAGTTAACTGATTTTTAATGAAAATACTGCACCAAATATTCTGTACTCATTTAGTTTTAAATATTTTGTTGTGGAAAAGGAATAGGGTATGGCACCCCTCTCTCACTTTTTTGGTGTATGTATAGTTTTAAATTTATGTTCTCATTGTAGGAAATCATAGGTCAAGCTCAGTATCGTCATATAAGCTGATATTAAAGATGGATTCTCAAAGGGAGATGAGAAGTACTGGAGAAGTTTATCTTTTCTGTCGCTTTTAACAACAAATTTGGAATAGACTGATGGATTTAAAGAGTGGCTTTCTTGACCAACCAGTAAAACAAATAGGTGCTTTGTGCATTTTATCTTCATTTGGAGGGAATTAGTACTTTCTTCAAGGGCATCTGTAATTGACTATAGGCAGAAATCTTAATTGGTTACAGTGTCATATACTTTGGATCATTTCAAATTGCACAGCTTTGATCCAGGCTGTAAGAATGGAATTACTCTTTACAAGTGCCACAGTGTAGTTAAGAGGTCAATGCCCTTTCTGTGTCATATACTGAAGACTACTAAACATAAGACATTCTTTCTCAAAACAGTATCTTAAGGGTCTATCTAATCATTTTCCTCTAAGCAATTTGTGGGTGTCCTGAGGTCACAGTTATAACCCATGAATTCCACAGCAGCAAGAGCTGCCAGCCCTTTGGAAATTTAAATTATGCTAGCCCCTGACCGCACCATGAGTTTTCTGGTTTCTATTTTAGTCCTAAATGTAGTTCACAGCTTATACCACCCATGGCACAGTGAGGTATGGGGTGTGGTCCACAGTCAAGCTTGAATTTAAAGTCAGTTGGCAGTCTTCTATGGTAGTTATGTGAAATTACAGAAATGTTTATATAGGAAATTATAGAAGCCTCATGCTATAAATGTTCACATCTACTGGCCTCCTAGGGTCATTTGGCTCTCAGAATTGTTGCTCTTCTGGAGCTACCTGGAGGATGGTGGTGATTTGATGGTTAGATCATAGCAAAATCAGTGCAATCTCAAAAGCAAAAGAGAGGAGAACAATGGAGTAAGTGGAGAAGAAAGTGTGGAAAAGATATGAAACAGAAGAAGTGTCATAAAGCTGAGGAAAGAGGAAAAGACTTCAACCAAGTATATACAAAATGTGGGCTAAAATTATATATGATGCTTCTAATTTTATGCGGAGTTCAAGATGGAATTGTAGGGTAGTTAGTGACCTTTTGTGTTTTAGTTCAAAATAACAAATAGTTGGCATTCCATTAGCAAACTTATATTGTGAGAATATAATACAAAGATAGGGCTGCCTGATTTCTATCAATAAATAAGCAGTTGTTCAGCTTACCATGCATGTTTGGTAAAGGAAGTCACAGAAGCATGTAAGATCATGTTCTATTGAGATGGCTCATGGCAATATTCTTTCTGCTCATGTACTGGGATCAGCTGTACTTCTCCTTTAAATTGACAGTCATATGAGGGTGTGCAGAAAAAATCCAGTCCTAAATGCCTCTGTTTTTCATATTATAGGGCTGGATATTTTCTGGACAGCCCTCATGTTATGGAGAGGAGTCACACTGCTACAAAGCCTCCTGGCGAAATTTCCTAGAGTAGGGATATTGGACATTCTTGAAATGTCCCTGAATTTAATGGGATTGCTTCTAGTGGTTTCTTTTTTATGCATGAGACTGATTGAGATAGATATATTTGAGCGTGTTAAGGAGGTACCCATCCAATTGTGTTAAGAGTACTTTTTAAATCAAGAACATATGTTAAACTAAGCCTGATTATTTCTTAGTAGATATTAAGATGCTCATGTAATTTCTTTCTCATTTGAGCTATCAAGAATGCTAATCAGTTTGGTATCAATATTATATTTGCCACAGTAAGATAACATGGACACTTTAACTTCTTTTTCCATATTTTGGAACAGAGTAAATATTGTAACATTGTAGTTAACCTGTTCAGGTTGAATTTCCCATCTGAAGACATCTAAAAGGAGGCATCTTGGAGCGTAACTCTTCAACAGCTATCTTTAGCTCTTTTTAGTAATTGGTCTGTTTTTATTTTGTATCTTTCATAGGATCAGTTTTGGTCATTTATATTTTTATAGAAAATCATTGTTCTCAAATTTAATTGAATAAAATTAAACAAACTAGCTCATGTATCTTTAGTCATTTCCTCTTATAGTTTCTTATTTTGTATATTTGATTTGTGCTCACTTTTTTTTTTTTTAATGTGGGTAGATCCCTGGCTGGGAATCGAACCCAGGCCACAGTGTTGACAGCGCCGAAGCCTTAAGCCACTACACCACCAGGGAGCTCCCTCACTTTTTTCTTTATCAACCTTAGGAAATGATGCATTCTACTATTTTTTCTTCAAAGAGCCAGCTCTCTGTTGTGTTTATTAATTCCATCATTTTCTTATTTCTAATTTACTAATTTTGCTTTTTGTCTTCGTCAGTTCATTCTTTTCTTGAAATATAAAGAGCAAAAGAAAGCAAGAGATTATTTTTCTCCAACTTCTAGAGTTGAGTGCTTCGTGAGTTTGTCTTCCACATTTATTGGTAATGGACTACGAAGGTTTTTCTTAGAACTACTTTTGCTGTAGCTATAGGACCTGATACATTATCATTTAATTATTTTTTTATCTTAGACTTCCTTTTATGCCAAAATGTTGAAACATTTTTATTAAATTTATTGATGTGACATTGGTTAGTAAAATTATATAGGTTTCAAGTGTACAATTCTCTAATACATCATCTATATATTGCATTGTGTGCTCACCACCCAGAGTCAGTTCTTCTTCCATCACCATATATTTTATCCCCACTCCCTCCTGTACCACGTCCTTCCCCCCTTCCCCTATGGTAACCAACCACTAAACTGTTGTTTGTGTCTATGAGTTTTTGTTTCTGTTTGTTTGTCTTTTCCTTTGTTGCTTTCAGTTTTATATCCTACATATGGGTGAAGTCATATGGTTCTTGACTTTTTCTGTTTGACTTATTTTTGCTTAACATGATAATCTCAGTATTCATCCATGTTGCTGCAAATGTCAGTATTTCATCTTTTTTTATTACTAATATGCATTGGGTATATGTCATTACATCTTCTTTATCCACTCATCTATCACAGTGCACATTGGTTGTTTCCATTGTCTTGGCCATCATGAATAATGCTGCAGTGAACATCAGGGTACATATATCTTTACAGACAAAAATTTTCAGGATTTTTTTGGGTGGATACCCAGAAGAGGGATTGCTGGGTCATATGGTAACTCCATTCTTAATTTTTTGAGCAACTTCCATACTGTTTTCCATAGTGGCTGTACCAATTTCCATTCCCACCAGCAGTGTATGGGGGTTTCCTTTTCTCTACCACCTTTCCAACACTTGTTATTATTTGTTGTGTTGATTATGGTTATTCTGGCAGATATGAGGTGGTATCTTATTGTGGTTTTGATTTGCTTTTCCCTCATAGCTAGGGAAGTTGAGCATTTTTTCATATATCTGTTGCCCATTTGAATGTCTTCATGGGAGAAGTGTCTATTCAGATCCTCTACCCATTGTTAAATTAGATTGGTCTTTGTTTTCTTTGTTTTATTTTGAGTGGTACAAGTTCGTTATATATTTTAGATATTAGCCAATAATGTTGTTAGCAAATATTTTCTCCCATGTCTCTTTGTTTGGTTGATGGTTTCTTTTGCTGTGCAGAAGCTTTTTAGTTTGATATAGTCCCGTTCATTTATTTTTGCTTTTACGTCCCTTGCCTTTGAGGTCAAATTCATAAGTTTCTCACTGAACTCAAGGTCCATAAGTTTAGTGCTTATGTTTTCTTATGTGTACTTTATTGTTTCAGATCTTATGTGTAGGTCTTTGATCCATTTTGAGGTAATTTTGGTATATGATGACATACCACAATCTGGTTTCATTCTTTTGCACTTGGCTTTCCAATTTTCCCAGCATCATTTATTGAAGAGGCTTTCTTTTCTCCGTTACATGTTTTTGTCTCCTTTGTCAAACATTATCTGCCCCTGTATATGTGGGTTTATTTCCAGGATTTCAGTTCTGTTCCATTGGTCTGAGTGCCTGTTTTTCTGCTAATGCCATGCTCCTTTGATTATTGTCCTATTGTAGTATAAATTGAAGTCAGGGAGTATGATGCCTCAAGCCTTGTTCTTTTTATGGTAGGATTGCTTTGGCAATTCGGGGTCTTTTGTGACTCCATACAAATCTGATGGTTTTTTGTTCTATTTCTTGAAAGAAAAAGTCATTGGGATTTTGATGGGAATTGCATTAAATCTGTATATTGCTTTGGGTATTATGGCCATTTTAACTATGTTGATTCTTTCAATCCATGAACATGTAATATCTTTTAGTTTCTTTATGTCTTCTTCAATTTCTTTAATAGTGTCTTATAGTTTTCAGTGTGTAAGTCCTTCACTTCCTTTGTTAAGTTTAATCTTAGGTATTCTTTTGGTTGCTATTGCAAAAGGTATTATTATTTTTTCTTTTTGTTTTCCAAGTTTCATTGTTAGTATATAGGAATGCAGTGAATTTTTTTTTTTGTACATTGATTTTGTATCCTACAAATTTACTATATTCATTTATTGTTTCCAGTAGTTTTTTTGGTGAAGTCTTTATGATTTTCTATATAAAAAATTATGGCATCTGCAAAAAGTTACAGTTTAATTCCTTCATTCTGTGTTTGGATGCCTTTCATTTCTTTCTCTTGCCTTATTGCTCTGGCTAGGACTTCCAGTACTGTGTTGAGTAACAATGGTGACAGGGTGACCTCTATGTCTTGTTCCTGCTCTTAAAGGAAAAGTTTTCAGTTTTTCACCATTCAGTATGATACTCACTGAGAGTTTCTCATGTATGACCTTTATTATATTGAGGTATTTTCTTTCTATACCCGTTTTAATAGGTGTTTTGATCATAAATGGATGTTGTGTCTTGTCAGATCCTTTTTTTGCATCGATATGGTTTTTATCTTTTATTTTGTTCATGTGGTACATCATATTGATCGATATGCATATATTAAGCCATCCTTGTGCCCCTGGAATGAATCCCACTTAATCATAATGCATAATCTTTTTAGTATATTGTTGTATTCAATTTCTAGTATTTTGTTTAGGATGTTTGTGTCTGTATTCATCAGAGATACTGGTCCGTAGTTGGCTTTTTTTATGTTATCCTTACCAGGTTTTGGTATCATAGTAATTTTGGCCTCATAAGATGAGTTAGGAAGTATTACCTCTTCTTCAGTTTTTTGGAAGAGTTTGAAGAAGACAGGCACTAAGTCCTCTTTGAATGTTTGAAAGAAATCACTAGTGAAGCCATCTAGTCCTGGACTTTTGCTTTGGGGGAGGTTTTGGATGATTGTTTTGATTTCCTAACTGTTGATTAGTCTATTTAGAGTTTCCAGTTCTTTGTGATTCAGTCTGGGAAGCCTACATGTTGGTAAAAACTTGCCTTTTTCTTCTAGGTTATTGAATTTGGTGGCATGGAGTCCTTCATAGTATTCTCAAATAACTTTGTATTTCTGTGGTACCTATTGTAACTTCTCTTCTTTCATTTCTTATTTTGATTATTTGTGTCTTTTCTCTTTTTACCTTACCTTAGTGAGTTTAGCCAGGGCTTTGTCAATTTTATTAATCTTTTTGAAGAACTATCACTTTCTTGCATTAATTTTTCTATTGTCTTTTTGTTCTCTGTTTCATTTAGTTCTACTCTAATTTTTATTATTTTCTTCCTTCTGCTGACCTTGGGATTTTTTGTTGTTGTTGTGTTTTGTTTTGTTTTGTTTTTAATTCATTTTTATTGATAGACTTTTTGGGGAGACATCTGTTAGCAAGATTTACGTAGGTTTCAGGCATACAATTCCACAGTGCATTGTCAGCTTGTTGTATAATAATTTCACCACCTATTGTGACTTCTCTTTCCATCACCCTATATCCAATTTCCCCTCCCTCCTCTCCCACCCCCTCCTCTTACTCCTCTTCCTATCCCCCACATCCCCAAATAACATTAAACTATTGATTATGTCCATGGGTTATTTGTTTGTTCATTTCTTTTTTCTTTATTGCTTACAGTTTTTATATTCCGCATATAAGTGGTGTCATGTAGTTCTTTGTTTTTTCTGTCTGGCTTATTTCACTAAGCATGATGATCTCCAGGTCCATCCATTTTGTTGCAAATGGCAATATTTCATCTTTTCTTATAGCTGAGGAATATTCCATTGTGTATATGTACCACAGCTTCTTTATCCAGTCATCTGTCGCAGGGACCTTTGGTTGTTTCCATGTTTTGGCCCCTGTGAACACGGCTGCGATG
Organism: Lyroderma lyra; assembly: GCA_004026885.1. Classification (NCBI taxonomy): domain Eukaryota; kingdom Metazoa; phylum Chordata; class Mammalia; order Chiroptera; family Megadermatidae; genus Lyroderma; species Lyroderma lyra. The sequence goes on from PVJL010013498.1 coordinate 20,870, forward strand.
AACATTGGGGTACATAAGGCTTTGCAGACAAAGGTTTTCAGGTTTTTGGGGTAGATCCCCAGAAGGGGGATTGCTAGGTCAAGTGGTAACTCCATTCCCAG
>PVJL010013498.1:21070-32150 GCA_004026885.1 Lyroderma lyra
AGTGTGCCAGAGTTCCTTTTTCTCCACATCCTCTCCAGCACTTGTTATTCCTTGTCTTGTTGATAATAGCCATTCTCACAGGTGTGAGGTGGTATCTCATTGTGGTTTTGATTTGCATTTCCCTGATAGCTAATGAGGATGAGCATTTTTTCATATGTCTGCTGGCCATTTGTATTTCTTTGTGGGAGAAGTGTCTGTTTAGCTCTTCTGCCCACTTTTTAATTGGGTTGTTTGTTCTTTTGTTATTAAGCCTTATTAGTTCTTTATATATTTTAAATATTAGATCCTTATCTGATGCGTTATTTACAAATATTTTCTCCCATTCAGTTGACTGTCTCTTTGCCTTGTTGATGGTTTCTTTTGCTGTGCAGAAGCTTTTTAGTTTGATATAGTCCCATTCATTTATTTTTGCTTTTACTTCCCTTGCCTTTGAGGTCAGGTTCATGAAGTCTTCCTTGAGCCCTAAGTCTGTAAGTTTAGTACCAATGTTTTCTTCTATACAGTTTATTGTCGCAGGTCTTATATGAAGGTCTTTAATCCATTTTCAGTTAATTTTTGTTTATAGAGAGAGTTCACAGCTCCGGTTCATTCTTTTGCATATGTTTTTCCAGTTTTCCCAGCACCACCTACTAAAGAGGCTATCTTTTCCCCATTGTATGTTTTTTGCTCCTTTATCGAAAATTATTTGTCCATAAATTTGTGGGTTTATTTCTGGGTTTTCAGTTCTGTTCCATTGATGTATACTTCTGTTTTTCTGCCAGTACCAAGCTCTTTCGACTATTAATGCTTTGTAATATAAATTGAAGTCAGGGAATGTAATGCCACCAGCATTCTTTTTCTATAGTATTATTCTTTTTATATAGTATTACTTTGGCAATCCGAGGTCTTTTATGGTTCCATATAAATCTAGTAATTCTTTTATCTATTTCATGAAAGTATGATTGTGGGATTTTGATGGGTATTGCATTAAATCTGTAGATTGCTTTGGGCAGAATGGCCATTTTAACAATGTTAAGTCTTCCTATCCATGAACAGGGGATATTTTTCCACCTCTTAAAGTCTGTTCCAATTTCTTTCAAAAGTGTTTTATAGTTTTCTGTGTATAAGTCTGTCGCATTTTTTGTTAATTCCCGGGTATTTCATTCTTTTTGTTGTGATAGCAGAAGGAATTGACTCCATTTCTTTTTCTGAGAATTCGTTGTTTGTATATAGGAATGCTGTTGATTTTTGTACATTGATTTTGTATCCTGCGACTTTACTATATTCATTTATTGTTTCTAATAGTTTCTTGGTGGAATCTTTGGAATTTTTTATATAAAGGATCATGTCATCCGCATATGGTGACAATTTGACCTCTTCTTTCCCAATTTGGATACCTTTGATTCCTTTCTCTTGCCTGATTGCTCTGGCTAGAACTTCCAGTACTATGCTAAATAGCAGTGGTGACAGGGGGCGTCCCTGTCTTGTTCCTGATTTTAGGGGAGTAGGCTTCAACTTTACCCCATTCAGTATGATGTTAGCCGAGTGTTTGTCATATATGGCCTTTATTATTTCCTTCTATACCTATTTTATTTAGTGTTTTGATCATAAATGGATGTTGTATCCTGTCGAAGGCTTTTTCTGCATCAATTGAAATGACCATTTGGTCTTTATCTTTGATTTTGTTTATGTGGTGTATCACATTGATTGATTTTCATATGTTGAACCATCCTTGTGCTCCCGGGATGAATCCCACTTGATCGTGATGTATGATCTTTTTCATGCATTGTTGTATTCTATTTGCTAATATTTTGTTTAGAATTTTTGCATCTGTGTTCATCAGAGATACTGGTTTATAGTTTTCTTCTTTTGTGTTGTCTTTGCCGGGCTTTGGTATTAGGGTAATGTTGGCCTTATAGAATGAATTAGGAAGTATTGCTTCCTCTTCATATTTTTGGAAGAGTCTGAGGAGGATAGGTGTTAATTCTTCTTTGAATACTTGGTAGAACTTGTTGGTGACACCATCTGGTCCCAGGCTTATGCCTTTAGGGAGATTATGGATAGTCATTTCAATCTCTCTGCTATTGATTGGTCTATTTAGATTATCCAGTTCTTCTTGGTTCAGTCTTGGTAGGCTATAAGTTTCTAGAAACTTGTCCATTTCTTCTAGGTTGTTAAATTTAGTGGCATAAAGTCCTTCATAATATTTTCTTATAATCCTTTGTATTTCTATGGTATCAGTGGTAATTTCTCCCCTTTCATTTCTAATTTTGGATATTTGTGTCCTTTCCTTTCGTCCTTCGATTAGTCTCGCCAGGGGTTTGTCAATTTTGTTGACTTTCTCAAAGAACCAGCTCTTCGTAATATTAATTTTTTCTATTGTCCTTCTGTTCTCTAATTGGTTTAGCTCTGCTTTAATTTTTATTATTTATTTCCTTCTGCTGGCTTTGGGTTTTGTCTGCTCTTCTTTTTCGAGTTCGTTAAGATGGGATGTTAAGACGTTTGCTTGTGATTTTTCTTATTTCTTAAGATAGGCCTGTAGTGATATAAATTTCCCTCTTATTACTGCTTTAGCTGTGTCCCAATAATTCTGACACATTGTATTTTCATTGTCATTAGTTTCTATATATTTTTTAATCTCATCTTTTATTTGTTGTTTTATCCAGTCCTTTTTAAATAAGCTGTTGTTTAATCTCCATGTATATGTGGTTTTTCCTGTTTTCGTTTTACAGTTGATCTCCAATTTCAAAGCTTTGTGGTCTGAGAATACACTTGGTATGATTTCAATCTTCTTGAATTTGCTGAGGCTACTTTTGTGTCCCAGCTTGTGGTCTAGCCTTGAGAATGTTCCATGTGCACTAGAAAAGAAGGAATAGTCTCCTTTTGCTGAATGAAGTGTCCTGTAAATGTCAATTATGTCCAATTGCTGTAATGTGTCATTTAGAGCTGATATTTCCTTATTTATTTTCTGTTTGGATGATCTGTCCATGGTTGTTAGCAGGGTGTTTAAGTCTCCCACAATGATTGTGTATTCATCAGTTTCTCCTTTCAAATCTGTTAGTAGTTTCTTTGTATATTTTGGTACATCCTGGTTGGGAGCATATATGTTAATTAGTGTCAACTCTTCTTCTTGTTTCATTGTGCCTTTTATCATATGTAATGTCCATCTTTGTCTTTTACTGTCTTTTTTAACCTGAAGTTTATCTCATTAGATATCAGTATGACCATTCCTGCTTTTCTCTGGTTACCATTTGCCTGGAGTATTGTTTCCCATCCTTTCACTCTGAGTCTGCGTTTGTCCTTATGGCTGAGTTGTGTTTCTTCGAGACAGCGTATGGATGGGTTCTGTTTTTTAATCCAGTCTGCTACTCTGTGTCTTTTTATTGGTGAGTTTAGTCCATTAACATTTAGAGTGATGATTGATATGTGAGGATTTCCTGTGGGCATTGCTTATTTCTTTGTTTGTTTTTGTTTTATTTTTGTTTCTTTCTTGTTGCCCCAACTTTGTTCCATTTTTCTTTGTTTCAGGCTGAAGAGCTTCCTTCAATATTTCTTGGAGTGCTGGCCTTGTGCTGGCAAATTCCCTCAGCTTCTTTGTGTCTGAGAAGGTCTTTATTCCACCTTCATATCTGAAAGATAATTTTGCTGGATAATTTATTCTTGGCTGTAAGTTCCTCTCTTTTAAATTTCTGAATATTGAATTCCACTCCCTCCTGGCTTGCAGAGTTTCTGCTGAGAAATAGGATGCCATCCTGATGGGTTTTCTTCCAAAGGTTATAGTTCTTGTTTCCCTGACTGCCTTGAGAATTGTCTCTTTGTCTTTAGTTTTGGACATCTTTAGTACCATGTGTCTTGGAGAAGATCTGTTCTGGTCCAGGTATCTAGGGGACCTGTTTTCTTCTTGAACTTGGGGTTCCAGATCTTTCCATAGGTTTGGAAAATTCTCATCTGTGATTTGTTTGAGTATGCTCTCTGTAGACTGCTCTGCCCCTTCTTCTATTCCTATTATCCTGATATTGTTGTGTCTCATGGAGTCTGATAGTTCTTACAGAGTTCTTTCAATCCTTTTGGTTCTGTATTCCCTCTCTTCCTCTTTCTTAGCTGTTTCCATGTTCTGATCTTCAATATCACTAATTCTTTCCTCCATCTGGTTGTCTCTGTTTCCTTTGGCAATTATTTCGTTTCTCACTTCTTTTATTGGATTATTTATTTCTCACATTTCTATCTCGATCTTCCTCATATTTTGAATTTCTTTGTTAAATTGTTCTTTTTGTTCACGGAGTTTCTTTTTTATGTCATTCATCTCCTTTTTTATGTTGTTCATCTCAGCCATGGTGCTCTGTGAATATGATTTCATTTGTCTCAGAACCTTTAGAATGGCTACTTTAAATTCTCTGTCACTTAGTTCAGATATTTCCAAGTCTAGGAAGTTGTCTTCTGGATAAATTTCATGTTCTTTCTGAGGAGTTTTAGTTTTTAAGGAATTCGTCCTGTCTGCTGCGTTCTTCCTCTTTGACATGAGGGTGTTGTGTTCAGTAGTAGTGCCCAGAAGCCTAGATTTGTACTTTTGTGGTGTCTTGCTGTAGGGCATACACAAAGTGGCACTGAGGGCCATGTTTTCGAAGAGATGGGGGTTGTTTATTTCTTATTTCTGGTCTCCTGCTACGTTTGGAGGTAGTACTCCCTCTGCTTGCTGTAGTTAGTTAGGTGGTTGGGGAGGCTGTAGGAAAGGGGAGAGGCCAACAAAAGGTTCTCCGGGGCAGTTCCACCTCCTGCCCTATGCTAAGGAAGCTGGGTGATGCTGCTGAGGCTGCTCCTGCTGGCTGGGCTGAATGCTATCAAATCCGCCTTTCTTCCCTGGCCTGCTTCCACGGCCAAACTTTGGGGCATAGTTTGCGGGATTTCACTGCTTTTAGGATGCAGGGGCGCAGGAGTGGTTACCATTAAGTTTATGTAAAAGAAAGTTTCATATATACAGTAGTCCTTTCTCTTAAGCATGCTGCTTATCATTATTCCCCTTTGCAAATTCATACCTTTACTTCCTCCTTTTTATGTTTTCATTGTCATAAATTATCCCTGGGACTAAGTGAGCACTGGGCTGCGACATGCAGCCCCCATCCCCCTACTTCCCCCTTTCCTCCTCCCCTGTTTGCCATGATTTGCCCACCTTCAGATTTTTCAATGCTTGGTTCTCTCCAGCATGTTTGTGTGTTGCATAGGGACTCATTTGTTGAATTATAGTTGTTCAATTTGTTGTAGCTTCCAGGGGAGATTTCAAGGAGCTCTTGTCATGCTGTCATTTTAATGATGTCCCAACATTTTTAAAAATAATTTCCAGGTGATTCCTGTTTTGTTTTATTTTCTAATTTTATTACTAACTTTAGTTTTATTGCAATTCAGTCATAGAATGTTAAATGTATGTTTTCTAATTTCTGGAATTTATTGAATTTTGAGGGCCTAGTATAAGTTATTATTTGAGTATACCTTGAAAAAAGATGTATTTTTTCTTTTTTTAATATTTTACTATGAAAAATTTTAAATATTCACAAAAGTAGAATAGTATAATGAGTCCCCATGTTCCCATCTCCCCACTTTAACAGTTATCACCATTTTGCCATTCTTATTCTCACCTTGTGCTTTTATGTGTTTGTTTTGTTCCATTTGTTCTGTTCAGTGTTTTTAAAAGGAAATTTCAGATCTATTATCATTTCAACCTACATGGCAGTCTAAACTCTACAGATAAGGATTTTAGTATTCTATTATCATACCATATGAAATAAATAATAAGCCTTAACATTAACTAATATGTAGTTTGTGTTTATTATTCCCAGTTGACTAAGAAATATCCCCAGGTGGTTGGAGATGGAGCTACTATCATCTATGGAACTGAGACACCTTTGAGAATAGAATATGCTAGTCTTTACCATGTTAATTAAGATTTTCAATGATACATCATTTCATACTTAAAAATTGTTTCAGAGGAAGCTTATGTATCACAAAGACTGCCCTGGTTGGTTTGTCTTAAATTAATAAGTTAATATTATACATGTGTTCTCATAGTTATTTGTTAAAGTTACATGTTATGTTCTTATTTTTGGGTTATTATAGCCCCAATCTCAAGAAGAATTAAAAGTGACTCATTAAGACATAAATATTTAGTGAAATTAGTAAATTCTAAAACTGAGAATAATATCATAACTGTTAATTATCAATAGTCCCAAAGGTTAATATAGACCTGAGTATGACAATTTTTTAAACCAGCCAAAGAAAAAGTATGAATAGAATTATTATCTGAAAATGGGATTTTTATTGGTTTAGTTATTCATTTGCCTCTATTTCCTGATGTGTTGTTCATTGTGAAACTTTGTCAACTAGTAGCATGAAGCCTTGGGGACTTTCACATCATTTTTAGACAAAGCTCATTGACATTTTTGTGAAACGAATTAAATGTTCTATTTCTCAAACTAAAAACAAAATAATAATCTCTCATATAAAATCAGTTACTTTTGACCTTAAAGTAACACACACACACACACAAACACACGCACATGTACTACTAATATAGTAGCTAATCTTTACTTAGTGACAAGTACTATTCTGGGCACATGACATATATTAACTAAAGCTTTACAAGAACCCAGTGAATGACTATCTGCAACTGTTTTCATTTAATAGGAAAGGGAACTAAAGCCGCAGAGTAGCTGAGTAACTTGCTAGAAGGTATGCAGATGCCAGAACTAGGATTTGAACCCAGCATTGTGGACTTCTGACTACACTCTTTGAACTGCTGTCTACTTACACCACAATGGCATTCTTCAGAGTGCACTCCTTATAGGAAAAACAGGTCTTATTCACATTATTGATGATGTCTGAGTCATTTACTAATGAGTATGTGAACTAAGATATATTTTTAATAAATTGAAAGAAACACTAATATTGTAAGTATGAGTCAGCTCTTGACATATATATAGAAATGAAAAGTGATCAGTGACTTTATTTTTTGCTGAGACAACATGCACCAGGAGAAGAGATTTTTATTTGTTTTGGTAAATTAAAAAAGGAGGGGGGCAGCCTTTTGGACTTTTGAGCCAGGAGCAGGTTGGGATAGGTGTCTTTGGATCACTACCAACAAGGCATAGCTGAATCACAGGAAGGGGGTTGGTGGCATTGTTGTGTGGTAAGGCAAGTTGTTCCCAATGCCATTCTACTCATTGCTTTATTCATGGGGAATATTTATGGTAAAAAAAATATGCTGCTTGACTTTGAGTGGGTGTTGAAAGAAAGAAAAATGTGCCTTTGATCAAATGATAGCCATTGACTATGCCGTTGTGGTATGCTGTGAGAAGAAATGAACAGCAGGTGCCCTTCCCAGGATTTTTCTGTATGGGTGTGCAGGTGAAGGCGCTCCTATTCTGAGCTGGGGAAAGAAGTCTTTCTGGAAGAAGCAGTGCCAAAGAGTGTGAGAACCACTCTGTTAGATTCACGTTTTACTCAAAAATACATATATAGGGAGCATAAATTTTAATCAGTATTTCATAAACCATTAATGCAGGTTGAGTTCTTTAGAGCTGGACCATTGATGTCATAGTGGGTTAATTGTCACTAAGGTTAAGGGTTAAATAAACTTTCTATGAAAAATATAGGGAACAACATTTTCTACAAAAATATTCAAACAAATGTCATTTTTCATAATAAATTTAGAATAAGTCTACCCCTTGGAATTACTGAGATAACCCTTTCAATGTTACAGGAAAATTCTTTGCCCTTCTTAGAAAACAGCCATGTGGATAATTAGGAAGCAAACATACATGGCAGTGTAACTTATGATGACAGAATTAAATTTAGATTTAACTTGAATTTTATAACAAGTATATAAATATTTACTAATTTTCCTTTATTTCTCTAACAATATGTAAGGAGCTAGCTTAGGACTGTCTTCCCAACACACCTGGGTCAAGCTCCCGTCCTGCTATGATCTCTCATTAATAATAATTCCTAGTCAAAGCTGTCAGCCTCTGATTTGATTATACGTTCTTTGTCATGGGTCATATACTCTGTTTCCACTCTATGCTGTACAGAGTCTTTTGCAGCTTAATATTTTTCACTCACCATGCTTTTAAATTTTCCCAGCATGTTTTTAAATGTCCATAAGTATAATTCTGGTTTGTTTACTTTTACTTTGTACTCTTTTGTTGTCAAAAAATAATTATTGATTTTCCTGATAATAGTTACATAGTTTTTCAGTTTCTTTGTCATTCCATGTAATGCTGCAATGACGTTTTTGTACATTTACTTGTCTACAAGTGAATAAAATAAGTCTCTGTGGGACAGCTATTCTCAAAATTAGAGGACTCCCAAAGATCTCACCTTTGAAATGCTAGAAAATTCAAGAATATACAAGCAAACATTTTATTAGCTGTGAGAGTACTGATGCCATCATATGTGAAAGAGCCTCTGGAAGACTCCACTGTAGACTCATGAGAGGATGAGAATTACAAAGGCTTATAAATAACTTGCTGGTATTATTATGAAATTAGTTATTTTTGAGGATCCCCTGAAAGGGTCTTAGCAATGCTCAGGGTTCCCCAGGCAACACTTTGAGAACTGCTGCTCTAGGAACTGTTCCACAGCTTGCAAATGCTAGGTTGTAGAGTCTACACATTTTTAAGTTTACTTAAGATTGCCCAGTTGCTTTCCAAAATAATTATACCACACTTAACGCTTACCTTGAAATGTATGAGAGTTTTATTGTTCCACATCTTTATGAATAGTTTGAGCTCTCATGAATTTTAAATTTTGACCAATCTTAGATGGTGCCTGAGTAAGTCCTTTACTTCCTTGTGAGCTCAGCTATACATAGGGATGTTAGTTACATTTCTCTAGCAGCAGGGTTATCAGGTTATCTATTGTGACACATTCCTGTCACATTCAGTGGAAGTCCCATTGAAAGATTTAAGAGCAAAAAGTTATGTGGTCAGTTTTATATTTTTAAATGAATCTGTGTCAAAGGGAGATAAGAACAAGACTGCAGGCAAGATGGCCAGTTAAGAGCCTCTTGCTATAATCTTGGGAAAGCTAGTGGAGGCTTAAATAAAAGCAGTGGTAGTTGAGATGGGGATAAACTTGAGAAATATTTAGGAAGTGAAAGTAGCAGACCAGTTATTTCAAGAGAAAACTGATGAAAGGCAGGAATCAGTGATTCCTTGGTTTCCAACTTAGTTTTCTGACTCGCTGGCATCACTAACATAGATAGAGATAGAGGGTACAAAGCAGGAGCATGTTTGGAGGAAATTAATAGTTTGGGACATGATGTGATCAAGGTGCCCATGAGACTTTCAAGTCAACATGACCAGCATGCCGTTGAAAGTGTACTCATAAGTGAGGGAAACAAAGGAAGTAGCAAATTTCAAGTAAGAAGGAATGATCAGCAGTACCAAACATAGAAACATCCACTTTATCTAGCAGTTAGGACAACATTGCTTTATTAATGGCATGTTAAAGCTGATCAAGATGAAAGCAGAGTATAGGAGAAGAAAAACCAGGTACTAGAATCCTCCAGAGAGAAATTACACTGATTATTTACTGGTCAATCATGGTAATGAAAATAGGTATGGGAAAGGATTAATAGAGGAACCAAAGAGTATTTATCTCTGAACAAGGCATTCAGTAAACGATTATTGAATATTGAAGCCTTACCCCTACATATGTTACTAAACAATGGTATTACCATAACATTAATAACATCTACAAGTCATTGATTTTACTATTGTGAAGAAATTCTCTGTTGATTTATAATAAAAGCCAATAACTGATGCCATTTAGCATTTACATATTGACAAATGCAAAGCCCTTTTACAACAATAAAAATGCCTCAACAAAAATTGAACATCGAAACAACAGAACATCCTGTCTTCTCTCTCTTTCTCTTTCTCTCTCTCCCCCTCTCCTTCTCCTCCTCCCTCTCTCCCCACTCCCTCTCTTCCTTCCCTTCCTCCCTCTCTCTCCTTCCCTTTTCCTTCTTCTCACCCATTTGATTAGTAAAAAACATAAAAGTATATTTGGAAAATAATGATGACATGTCAAAAATAATTTGTTTCCTATTTAGCCCCTCTCATGCTATTAATAAGAAACTGCTGGCATCCCTTCCCCAGCCCACTCCCCTGTAAGTTGGAAGCAGATATCTGTTCTCCTGAAAGAGCAGGAAATCCGTTGCCCTGGTGATATCTCATTACTAAGGCAACCAATTTGGTACATCAGTGTGAATCCCAATTTTAAAATGTAATTGTGCCAAGATATATACATATGCTTGAGATGTGCTTAAAAGAAATCTGTTCCTTTTTGGAAGGAAAACATTTCCTATGTTAGATACAAGAAAAGGGGAAATAGTACTTTTATTCTTTACTAGCTTAAATATATCTTTCAACTGAGCTCCCCCACTATGCTTAGTAAAAGAGCTTGCATTGGTTTCTTCCTCACCACTTTTTTTTAACTTGAGATGTTCCCGTTCCAAGATACTTCTCTCTTGAGATGTGTCACTCATAACCCAGCAGCTGTTGTCACCATGACAACACTTTCTGACCCCTATAGGTGATGGTAGAGAAAAAAGAGAGGGAAAAAAGCAACCCATGGCTCCACATTTTTATTGCACTTTTCTTTAATTACTGGAAGCTCAAGAGGTAACTCTTGTAAAGAATTAATCAGTGAAAGGGAAGATTTTTGGTGAATAGATGTCTGCATTAAATTAGAAACTTCTGAACTCTCCAGTGAAGATTGCTATCGCAGGCTCAAATGGAAGATCTTACAGGTAGGTATACAACCAAAAGTTTGTCTGGAGGGAGACCGCATTGCACAGAGAACGAAAGGTGCACACAGCCGGTCAGGGAGCTGAAGATGGTGCGCACAGCCGGTCAGGCAGCTGAAGATGGTGCGCACGGCCGGTCAGGCAGCTGAAGATGGTGCGCACGGCCGGTCAGGCAGCTGAAGATGGTGCGCACGGCCGGTCAGGCAGCTGAAGATGGTGCGCACGGCCGGTCAGGCAGCTGAAGATGGTGCGCACGGCCGGTCAGGCAGCTGAAGATGGTGCGCACGGCCGGTCAGGCAG
>PVJL010013499.1:0-14868 GCA_004026885.1 Lyroderma lyra
TTGGGTTGTTTGTTTTTTTGTTGTTAAGTCTTATTAGTTCTTTATATATTTTAGATATTAGACCCTTGTCTGATGCGTTATTTGCAAATATAGAAAGGCTTGCTTGTGAGATTGGTCCTTGGCCAGTACCTGGGAAGTTGGGTGACAGTGTTTCCAGTCAACAGTTGATTGGTGGGAGTTCCCTGATGGTGTAGTGGCTTAAGGCTTCGGCGCTGGCGCTGTCAGCGCTGCGGCCTGGGTTCGATTCCCAGCCAGGGAGCTACCCACATACAAAAAAAAAAAAAAAAAAAGTGAATTCTTTAGTATTATTTAATTAAAAATAAATAAATAAATAGAGCAATAGCATTTGTAAACTGAATTTACAGTCTTAAGGAAAACTAGAGTCTAAAGTTTATAACTTTAATCACCAAATATTCTTAAAACCCAAGTAAACTTTTGAATAGGCCTTTCAGCCCACAAAAAGTCCATCAAAAGGATTAAAAAACCTTAGTCTATCTCATCAGCCCATAGCAGTTTGCTTGTCCTCCTCATCTCAGTGGCAGAAGGGCATTTGTTCAAATTGACACAGTTCCATATCATTAAGATTTCAGTTAAAAAGAAGGAGCCTTGGATCCATCCCTATGTGTACCACTTGGAAGTAAACCATATCACACCCTCTTGCAAAGTCCGCTTCTGATGGTGATATTAAAATGTGATTTTTATAAAAGTACTAGTGTGTAGGGAGTACAACTGAACTCATATAGTAGCTGGTCACTCTGTACTGTTAAAGACCCAGGAAGAGTTCATAAAAATTAGGCTTTTGACATTCTTTAATGCCCTTGGCAGTTATCTCCATTGGATGATGAAGAATGCGGCAGGGCTCTCAAGCAGAACAGTCGTGCCTGAAACCTACCTATCTGTTAGGCATTTAGGAAAATACTACTTTGAGAACAGTGGAATAAGGAGAAAACAGGAACTTTCTCCCCATGTGTAGCATAGTACTTCACACTTAGTAAACCCAGAATCAGTGTGAATACTGGAAGAGAGTGTGAAAAGTTAAGAGCCTGACTGTTCCAAGATGGAAAAGAACTTTTGCAACTCAAAATGTAATTGGAACACCTACCCTAGGGGTTTAATGCCTATATAATTTTTAGAATCTTGGCTTTAACAAAGAAACCTTGGGAGAGTTAAGCAACCCATACTTAGAGGCATTATGTGCATAGTGATAAACTGAGATATTGGAATCTGCTGGGATCTTTGGAAGACGTTTCAACCTTTTGTTAGAGATGAGCCCAGGACACAAACAGCTTTGGAGGTTGTGCTTCAGGAAAGAGGACAAGCTGCCACGTTTTCTGCCAGTGGAAGTAGAAGGAGACAGAACTACACTAATTTGTTGGATGTTTCCTAAACTGTCCCTGGTGGTAGATGTGCTTCAGAAAAGGGTGAACAGCTCCTGGCCAAGGAGGAAGCAGCTTTAAGAAAGCAAAGCCAAAACGAAGAATTGGCAGTCCTCTTAAGAGTCTGTGTAGCATTGTTCAGGCCAGCCCAACCTTCCTGTTCTGTGGCCTTTACAAACATATTTTATATTTAACTGATAAATATCATAGCAGCTTAGGTCCCAGCTTTCATGTCTATTTCCATGCAGAACCCACTACTTTAATTTTGAAATCAAATACACCTACAGATCTCCACAGCCAATGCCTTCCTTCTGTGATAGAAAGAAAAATCGATCCCCTTTCACCAAAAACAACCAAAATCCTCTATTTCTTCAAAGCACCGTCAACTAGTCTCCTTTATTGTTGGAAACAGAATAGATGAAATAAGAGTTTTCTTGCTCTGCCAAGTAAGACCAACTGACCCAGAACCTAAGATGTACTGAAGATGTGCAAAACTTTTACATAGACATGGACCCACGTGGCAAATGTAGGTGGGCAACTTTATGCTCATGTTATTGGTTATTGAACATCTATCTATAGCAAAGTCATTGTCTGTGTCCAAAGGGTACACTGTGCAAATATAGTCAATATCTCATGCCTGTTATTTTGTAGCAGGGGACTACCTCGCTTGAATTCTTTCTAGTTTGGGTATGTTGGCTCTTTTAAAAGAAGTAAAATCCTTTCCTACTTGAAGAAAAGAAAACTAGAGAAACAAAGGAGAGGAAAGAGGAGATGTGCAAAGTGATTAAAGAGCGTAATTATATGTAGAGGGTGACCTTCTCTTTTCAGGTTTGGGATGGAAACAACTTTGGTCCAGCTGCTGCTTTAAGATTTTCTGGTGCAAAAATAGAGAGCAAGTATCTCAGGGTAATCTGTAAACATTAACTTGTGCCACTGGCATCAAATTTTTATTTTGATAATATCAGTGATATTTAGTTGACTTTTTGTTTTTTTGCTTTCTCCAGTTTAAAGAAAATCTAGTTTCTTAGGTGTAGTTCTCAAGTTATTTTGGACTTCCAACATTCTAATTAAACAACTTGGAAGAAAAAGTTCCACAGTTTGTTAACTACAACTTTCTTTGGAAGACAGCCATGCTCATCATTTAGCTGCAGCCCTGGATCATCAAATCTAGTTGTTAGAATCCAACTGCCATTAACAGTTTACAAAACAAGAAGAAGCAAGCAAGTACTTCCTTTTCTGGTCTTTTCGTAAGTTCTTTCAACTCTTCACCTACTCCTCAATTCCTCCCCCCATTCCGTTCTCACCTCTCCACTTCCTGAATAATCTGCAATACAATCTTTTAAATCACCCTTAGTATTTTCATTGCATATGCTGACCTAAGAACAACAACAACAACAAAAAAGTCAAAGCGAGAGGCAAAAAGCAATAACTTGAGATCAAAGAATTCTATTCGGCAAGAACTAATTCAGACAGAAACCCCAAGTATTTGATTATGGAGTGAAGGCAAGGGGTTTTTATGAGCAAGGGAAGGGAAATAATTACATGAGTCGAAAGAAGGAATTTCTAGTGGGTGCTAATAAACTAAGGAAGGAATTTCTATAGGTGCAAAAAAGCTAAGTTATTCTTTAACTATGCAAAATAGTACTAATTCTAAAGAATGTTCTTAGTCTTCAGTCCTCATAGTCAGGATGTCTGCTATACTGTAAGTTTTACAATTGTTTGAAATGCAATGTTGGTTTAGCCAAGTCTGAAGGTTATTGTGCCCATTCCAAAGGTTCAAAGAGCAAGATGTGTAAGGCAGTTTCTCTGGAATGACTGGCCACGCTCTATTTTAAAATGTCCCCCCTTATGACAACTTTTCAGTTATAAATGGAATCCCATTTTATTGGTACTTTGCTGAACATCAGTTTCATTAAAGTTTGTTAACATAAGAAACATCAAAACTTGTAGAGAATTTTTATGAATTTATTTGAGCCAATCTGACATCATATGCAGGGGAACAAGACCTCCAAGTCTCTAGAGAATAACAGTTTTGCAGCTTCTTTTATGCATTGGAAATTAAGGAGAGGACAGAAGGAAGGTCGGAGAAAGCAAGGTGGGAATTGGATCACAAAATAGGTAGCAACATGATGTGCTCCCTTGAGGGTTAAAAGCCCTTTGGAGGGGTATTACTTCGGGTATTTCAAAGGTGTGTTAACCTAGATGCATAAGAACAATGGGCAGGGCTGGCTTAAAACCTTTTACTGAAGAAGGTATAAACCTGGGGCATGACCACCCATCATAACCTGCCCAGTTAGATATTTATGATCAGATCATGCTGTGAGGTTACTTTCCATAAACCCATTTCTTTGGTCCTCAAGCGATACTTAAGTGGAAACCTACCATCCTAGGGTAAGCAGTTTGAGTGGGAGTGAAAGAGAAAAGGGTAACTAAAGAGGTTTGTATGACTAAGCTATTGAAACAAAGAATTCTACAAATCTCTTAAATTTGTTGCAGGGCATTAATGGACATTTTCCCATTAGAAGCATGTTGTGGGCAGCTCAAGAAATATTGCAGTTGATGAGACCGTTTGAGTTAAACATGATAGTGTTGCACCTATATTCATTCTGTGATCGTGGCTTCTAAGATTTGTTTACAAATTTTACTGAACTTAAAATAGCCTGGGATGCTTTAGAAAAACCCCAAAGTCCAGGCAAACCCATACACTTATCCCAGAATCTCTCCCAGGAGATTCCAAGGTCCAGACAGGCCAACCCTTAGTGTCCTTATGTATCACCTGGGGGATCCTGATAAAAATGCAGCTTTTGCTTCTGTAGATCTAGGGTGGGGCACAAGATTCTAAGTTTCTAAGAACCTCCCAGGTGATGCCATGCTCTTCCTCTCTGGTCCTTGAGGAGCAAAGATGTTAGACAGATGGTCTAGATCAGGGATATTCAAACTTTTGGCTTCCCTGGGTCACAATGGAAGAAGCATTGCCTTGGGCCACACATAAAGTACACTAACACTACTGATAGCTGATAAGCTAAATGAAGTTCATGTGTAATTTTTGTAATGTTTTAAGAAAGTTTACAAATTTGTGTTGGGCCACATTCAAAGCCGTCCTGGGCTGCAGTTTGGACAAGTTTGGCTTAGATCGGGGTATCCAGCCTTTTGACTTCCTTGGGCTGAATTGGAAGAATTGTCTTGGGTCACACATAAAATACACCCAACCTTAGATAAAATGAGATGGCTGACTGAAGTTGGTTATTTCTTTTTTCCTGGATCATTTAGGCTCTGCTAAAACCCCCATAGGTTAAACCCTGGTTAAATAGTTGCTTTTGAGGGCAGGCTTTGATAAGAACAGTGTTCTGTTTTATTTCAAAATGGTTACTTTTCCTGGGGGAAGCCCAAGAGGATTTTTCTGATTTTTTCCTGTCAGAACCTGATAGAACACCAGGAGATAAAACTTAAAAAGGAAAGGCGATCCCCTTGAAGTTTTTTAGCTCATAGGCTTGTCCACAACAAGCCCCTAGCAAGTTGTCAATTACTGAAATTCAGATTTTCCTACCTTGGCGCTGGTCCATTAACTTGTGATTCTGTACTTGCCTGTCTTTCCAGTTTTGGGGACGAGGACAATCAGTCATGTATCCTCCCTGCTCTGACAGATCTAATAAAAACTATTGATTTTTATATGTGTTCAGCGTTTTTTGTTGTTAGGGCAGAGTGGTGACAATGGACTGTTTTAAATGCCAGTTTCTCTCCTCAACGGCCATGGGAAACACGTTTTTTTGTTTGTTTCTGTATTTGAAATATTGCTCATTTCAAATGAGCAATTGCTGCTCAAGCAGAAGTAACTGATGTTTGGTAAGCAGTACTGAGGTGAGATCACCTAGTTGAGAGGCTGGGACTCACCTACCTGGGTCCCCAAACTGGATCTTTTCAGGGTTCTTGTACTGATAGGGCTCGTCCTTGCCGATGCATGCTAATTAAACGCATGAAATCAAGAAATTGTGGTATGAATCAGATTGATAACTGATTGGTTTTCTTATGGGACAGTCCTTTCTATGATTGAGATGACTCAAGTCCCCTAGGGAGCACTTCCCAGATACCAGAATAAAGAAAAGTGGATACACTTAAGAGCTTTGTATTCCGAGTAGTGGAAAATGCTTGTGTGAGCTGTCGCCACCAAAACAGAGTAAAACCCCTTTAGGGACTGGAAATTTTATATTGTTCTCATCCAATGTTAAAAGTGTGGTTAAGTATCCTCAAGCTCTAATAATTGTGACTAAGTATAATAAAGCCACCATTTATGGGATGATTCCTCTCTGCCAGAAAGTATGTTAGGCACTTAATCCTCACAGTCTTTGGAAATAAAGATAATTACACTTTGGTAGGTTAGGAAAGTTAAATGATTTAGTCAAGGTCGCCTCCCAGTTAGTAAAACCCAGAGACAGCATTCAAATGCAGAGCTCTCTGCACCATTTGAATTCTCAACAATCCTTGGACTAGCTGTTCTTTTAGTTTCAATATAGGCCAAACTATTTGTGTTAACACATTCTTTATTCTGATAGGTTATTGTAAAATTAGTTTTAAATGATTCAGTGTTAGCTTTGGCCAGTTAATAAAGGTAATTTTGAAGTTTTCCATGAAATTTTCTAACCTAGAATATTTTAAACATGTATAAGAAGTGGAGAATATTGTGATAAATACTGTGAGGATTTTTATACATTAGCATCAGTCTGTTCTCTACAAAGAGATTCTTTTAAAATATCAATCAGGTCATTTTTCAAAACTCTCCAATGGCTTCCCTCATCTAAATCAGAACTCAAAATACCAGTGAGCCACTAAGCCCTGTACCATCTGGCTCCCCATCAGCCCTGCCCCCATCTCCTACCATTTCCCCCCATTGATGATACCCCAGACACATGTACCTTCTCTGCCTTGAAAATGCCCAACACTTCCTGTCTCAGAGCATTGGTGCCTACCACGCCCTCTCCCCACATCACTCTGATCTCAGTATGTTCATTAGGATTATGTGGAATTGGAGGCCAGGGGCATCAGCAATATAAACATTTATGTCCCATGTTCAGGAAATCTGGAGGTAGGCACTCCAGAGATCATGTAACAGATACTCACATTCCTTTCATCTCGTTGCTTTCACTTTCACTTGTATGTGACTTTCATTTTCAAAGTCATTTCACAATCCATGATAGTGACAGGAACTCCAGTCTTGTGGATTTTAGCCAACAGGCAAGAGGAAGAGGGAAAGAGCACTCTCTGTTTCTATGAAATGTTGAGCAAAGGGGAAAATGAATCACCTCAGTTTAAAAAAAAAAAAAGTTTTTTGAAGTAAAATCTTACTTTCCTGGCCTTCAGGGACAATAATAAGATATTCTTTTAAACTTAACTTGTTTCTAATCACCCTTCTATTAAAATTTAGTTGAATTTTATCTTCTTGTACCACTTGTGGTCCAGGAAAGGTCAGATTTCTTTTGTTTTAGCAACAGGAACTTTTTTAAAAATTAAAAATAAATGAACAAATCCAATATACAAAATATATTTATTATTATTTGCATCTTAAAATTTATAGTATTTACTTATTAGGAAGTTAGTTAATGAAAACAAAGGATTTTTGATGAGCACACAAATGTTTTGAAAATTGTTATAGTTGAAGAAAGCCCCTGAAATCAATTTATTTCTCCATTTGTTTTAGTTGTACAATATTGAGAAAAATCTGATTTACAGACTACTAAGTGGAAATAGTTTCAGGTTTCTATGGTTTTTCATCTGACAATTTTATGATTTTTTTCTGATGAAACAGATGACAAGGGAAGATGTATTCAGAAATACATATAAAATAGCACAGGTTAACAGACTTCCAATATGTTAAACTTTGGTAGATACTACATGAAAAGGCACAGTATGTTTTTGTACAATTTCTTAAATGTGTTAAATAAATAAGTGCTTCTCTCTATATTTAGAATAAACATGTTTATTGGCTTTTTCAAAACTGCATTATTGAAATTTAGATACAGGGCAAGTTGATAAATTTTGCCTCCACTATAATTTTTTTTTCTGGGGGAGTTCCCTGATGGTGTAGTGGCTTAAGGCTTCGGCATTGGCGCTGTCAGTGCTGCAGCCTGGGTTCGATTCCCGGTCAGGGAACTACCCACATACCAAAAAAAAAAAAAAAAATAATAGTTTTTTTTTCTGTCTCATTCAACATATCTGGATATAACCGGTTCTGTGTAGTCACATGGTATCTCCCCTCCATCACTCCTGACCTTGCACACACAGATGCTCACATTTATCACCCAGTGCACATCGAAATGGAAGGGGGTTCAAATGTTCAGTTCAAACAGCTTGATGTTTACTGGATTCTTTTTTTTTTTTTTTTTTTGGTATGTAGGTGTTTCCCTGGCCAGGAACTGAACCCAGGCCACAATGCTGATAGTGCCAGCGCCAAAGCCTTAAGCCTTAATTCACTACACCACCAGGGAACTCCCTGTTTACTGGATTCTTAACAGCAGAAAAGGTTCCTTCAATTGAAATTCACAGATGAACACCAGCCGTTTGTGGTGATCAGTGTGTTGATGTGAGGACAGTAAGATGCTGGGTGAGGAGGTTCAAAGATAGACAAGTGGGGCAAGTAGATTTAAAAGACGATTTATAAAGTGGAAGGCCTATGACTACAAGTGATCAGCTTCATCAAGATCATGCTGAAGAACTGACCTGTAGTAATTGTTGGCTCAAACAAAAAGAAATTGCTGGTAAATTAGGAATTTCTAAGGAAAGTGTGGGATACATTGTTAGTGTTCTTGGATTCCACGAAGTTTGTGCCAGGTGGGCACCCTGTTTGCTGTCTGATGAAATGAAAGCTGAAGGAGTTTGCATTTCCTGGGAACACCTGGGACATTTTGGAAAAGAAGGTGAGGACTTCTTAAAGAAGATCACTACAGGTGATGAAACTTGGATTCATTATTATGACCTGGAGAACAAAAGGCAGTTCATGGAATCACCTCAGGCCTCGGCTGGGAAGGTCACGTTGCGGGTTTTGTGGTCGGAACCCCCTTCCATTCTGATGTGCACTGGGTGAAAAATGTGAGCATCTGTGTGTGCAAGGTTAACAATGATGGAGGGGAGATGCCACGGGACTACACAGAACCAGTTATATCCAGATATGTCTGATGTAACAACAGCAAAATTATAGTGGAGGCGAAATGTATCAGCCCTCCCTTGTAATACACATTTTAAGTGCACAGTTCAATGAAATTTAGTACATGTATAGAGTTGTGTAGCCATTCCTAATCCAATTTTATTTTTTTAATTTTTTTTTCCTAATCCAATTTTAGAACCTTTCTATCACCTCTAAAAACTTCCTGCAAACCTATGCTTATTGGTGCCATTTGTGCAGCTGATACCACCTCCCCCTTATTTCCTGGACTTCCAGGTGAGAAGAGTAGATAATCGCCTGGAAGCTGGTGTGTTAGTGCCCGTGTAAAAATATCTGTGCTTTGTGTTCCTGCAAACAGTGTCTGAATGTAGCTACACAACTTGTAGTGAAAGATAAAAATTATTAATACAAATGATTATATTATTGAGAGGCCTGTCAGCTGATTAATTTTATGAACTGAGTAATAATGTATAACTGGTATTGAAAGGTGTTACCTGTTGAACTGTAATGTTTCTGTGATAATTAGAGGAGAGTTCTTCTGATGTGCGAAGTTTGCACTGTATGATAATATTGTTGATTGGCAAGTTGCAGATGACAGTCTCAATGGCTTTGGATGCCTACCAATTAGGGGAACTTAAAATTCCCAACAAAATTTTGAGTATACTTGCCCGTTATGATACTTGAAATCATGAAAGTGGGTTCACACAGAATTCTGTATGTACTCAAAAGACAAACTGTCTTCCACAAACTCTAGAATTCTCTGTTTCTGAGAGAGCACTTGCTGCTCCTATAAAACTGTAGCAAAAGTTGGCCTGTCTCTCAGTAGAAGTGGCAACACTACACAGGACTTTACCTCACCTTCTTTTGGCGGATTGAGTCTGTGAATTTAAAACTCTGTTTTTCTGGAGCTGATAAGGTGACAACGCTCTTTTTAAAAATGCAGGTGAGACCTATCCTGTAGGCTTACTAAGCAAATATAGACCAAGCAGGCTCTGGGGTAGAGTAGCAGACCTCACTGATCGAGTGTTTGGTGACAATAGGCAGTCCTTATGTTGAAATGTACTAAGATCTACTCCTACAGGAGGTTGGGAAGAAATGATATAAAGGATGGGTTTGGGCAAAAGCCCAGTGAGAGTATAGAGGCTTCTTCCTTGATTAGCAAATAAGAGAGACTTGACAGCTGTGCATGGGGTTCAGGAGTGAGGATCACATAGTTCTCTCTGACTAACCCCATGGTGCAAGCCATTCGGGCCTGATCACATTGTTCAAACGAGGAAGGAAGGAAAGGAAAGGTCCCTTGCTGAGATCTGCAATGATCTTTCTGGGAACTTCTGACTGACGTTCACCCAATGCATTTAGCTCCACCTCTGACCCAAACATTTCTCCTTTAAGAACAAACAGGCCTAGGGCAGAGGTTGAGACCCTTTCTTCTCCAGCTGGAACTGAAGGATTTTATGCGCTGGCCAAAATGTGTTGGAGATTTGATGGCACTTAAAATTGTCAAACCCATCAGCCCTTAGTGATGGTGGGACACAAGTTACTGTGGTTACTATTATGTATAATAGCATCCCACATTGGCATGATCAAAATTTACTTTGGATGTGGAAACAAATCTCAAATTGGACGATGGGCTGATGCAAATGTATGTATCAGACGTTGTAAGTGATTATTGTTGAAGGCATTATAGTAAGAATTATGTTTAAAAAATTCCTCATGCCTATTTGTAGCCATCCCCATTTCCCACCCCAAGCCCCAGACTAATCTACTTTCTGACTTTATAGCTTTGCCTTCTCTAGGCATTTCATTAAATAAAATCTTGGTCGTTTTGTCTGGCTTCTTTCATTTAGCATGTTTTTGAAGTTCATCATCTTATAGCATGAATTATTCATTTTTTAAAAAGTTTCTTCATTTTTACAACATCACTTTATACAAAAGCAAAAAAAACCCATACAGTCTTAACAAGAAGTTTACAATTGAGTATTTGAACTGAAAATCTGTATACATTATCATTTATAACAATTTTACATGGTGAATTAACTGTGTGAAAAAATGTTCTTTCTAAATCCCTCTGCTGCCTTAACTCTTAGAGTATTACTGGTTGAAGGCCTACCTAGCACTCTTTACAAATACCAAATTGAGATGGTATAACTTACATAAAATCTATTAATTTAACAGCTCTACTTAATACCGCTGACTATTCAGTGCTCTGAATGAGGGAAAAAGCTACCTTGACATACTGACAAAAGGCCAAAAATTACATTTCCATAAAGGTATTAAACTTATCTGATTCTGAGAATACTTAGATACCAGTAATGAAAGCTGATGCTACACTGGTCCTATGAACATACCATCAACCCAAACCAGCCATCTGACAAGTGACAACTTAATGTCCAAAATGCTCATGGAAACCAGTGAAAAAGTACTTGCACCATTAACTTTAACCAATTAAGTTTGTTGCAAGTTTGCTTCAATTTCAGTTTTCATTGGATTTAGCCCGTTTATGATTTAAAACCTGCAGAATACACTCATTATACATAAAACTGTTTCTTAATAAAATAAGGCAGGAAAACCAATTCACCATGAGATAATAAACTGTTAATAGAAACCGCCCAGTTACACGTGATGCACGCTTGGCTGGCCCTCCACCTAGCCGGGTGGAGGCAATGTGCTCTCAGTTGACTCAGTGGCTTCCACATGGCACCAATTAGCTCATGGCTGAGAAGTCTTTCAAGGGCTCCATTAAACAAGCTTCCAAATCAAACTCATTCTCCACTTGGCAATCCAAGTGTTTAACTTTGGTGGGAGTGCCAGCGTACATATGGAAGATGGCCGGAGAGCTCCTCTGGGACTCGGACCTACTCTCTGTGGATTCGGTCTCCATTTCCCTGTGGTCTACAGGATGTAATCTTGAAAATCTCATCCTTCTTTGGTTAGAGGATCCCAAAATGTAGAGTCACTTTCCAGAGTTTGATCTGCTGGTCCCATGATCGTCGACTACACTTGAATTTGTTGGGGGTTTTGGATGAATGTCAAGTTGTCAAAGTTGTCTTAGGACTTCTTTAATACAGCGATCACAGGCAATGATGTTCTTTCCATAGTTGATCTACTTCTGTCTTCTCATCAGGACACTTTCCTCTGTCTCCAAGTCAGCAGGCACTGCAGACATAGATTCCTTCGAATAAGAACTTCCCGATGACTTTCTCTCTCTTCCAAAGTCATTTATGAGTTTTCTTTTATCTCTTATAATTTTTTTGTTAATTCTGGCTCTTATTTCATCTTCTTTCACTGCACTTATGGAGTCTGTACATCTAGAAAAGGGCTTTGGGCCTTCAGGAGTGGTTAAGTTGATGGGTCTGCAGTTGCCCAAGGACCTTTCTGGGCTCTGGACCTAGGTTCTGCACTTGTGCTTGATGCTCTATCTCTCAGGGGTGCGGGCTGGCATTGCAGTTGCCATGGCTCCTATACCTCATGGGGCTTTGGAGGTGGCAGTCCATGTCCATCTCAGTAGCAACCCAGGCATGTCCATGTCCATCTCAGCAGAGAACTAGGCAGCTCTGACAGACTTAGCATCCTTCCCCCAACTGCCTTTATCCTCCATGCTGCTCTGAATCATTCATTTTTATTCCTGAACAGTATTCTATTGAATAGATATACCAGATGTTTTTGTCTACTCACTGGTTGATGGACATTCAAGTTGTTTCTAACTTTTGATTATTATGAATAATGCTACTGTAAACATTTACTTACAGGCCTTTTGTGTGAATTCCTAGGAGTGAATTTGCTAAGTCTATAGTAAATTTGTGTTTCCTTTTAAGAAACTGCCAAACTGTTTTCCAAAGTAATTGTATCATTTTACATTCACACCAGCGATGTATGAGGGTTCCAGTCTCTCCACACCCTCTGAACAATACTTGTTATTATCTATCTTTTTATTATAGCCATTTTCGTGGTGTGAAGTGGCATCTCATTGTGATTTTAATTTGTATTTCCCTAATGACTAATGATGTTGAGCATCTTTTTTTTTTTTTTTTCTTTTTTTTGCTTTTTGGTATGTGGGTAGCTCCCTGACTGGGAATTGAACCCAGGGCCGACGCCGAAGCCTTAAGCCACTACACCACCAGGGAAGTCCCTGAGCATCTTTTTATGTTCTTATCAGTCATTCATATATCTTTGGTGAAAATTCTATTTAAATCTTATACCCATTTTTTTAAAACAGGTTATTTAACTTCTTGGTATTGATTTCTAAGGGTTCTTTATATACTCTGGATACAAGTTTTTCCTCTATCCTATAAATTAAGAAACAAAAAACATATGTAATAT
Organism: Lyroderma lyra; assembly: GCA_004026885.1. Taxonomy (NCBI): domain Eukaryota; kingdom Metazoa; phylum Chordata; class Mammalia; order Chiroptera; family Megadermatidae; genus Lyroderma; species Lyroderma lyra. Next base: position 12,850 of record PVJL010013499.1, read on the forward strand.
TTACATTTTTATTTTATTTCTAGTATGGAGCCAAAATGTATAAATTTTATTTTATTTATTGGGAAAAATTCATGTTATAGATACAAGTTGTTTATCAGGTATGTGATTTGCAAATATTTTCTCTCAGTCTGTGGCTTGTTTTCTTCATTTTCTTAATGGTTAAAAAGTTTTGTGGAGTCTTTGAAGCCTCCCTTTGGTACCCTAGGATGACTGGACCACAGTATGAAAACTAGTGCTCATGAGCTTTTCAGTGCATTTACACTCAGCAAGCTGAGTAAGTCATCCTCAGTGGAATCATAGACTGGTGGGGTTGGAAGAGACCTTCCAATTAATCAACTGCCCTTCTCACTTTGTAGATTAACTCCTGCTTGTTTGAATGACTTACTTGTAATGCCTGTTTGTAAGGTATGATGGAGCATTGGAGGCACAGCTTGGATTTGAGGACAAACAAAAACATCAAGAGTCAAGAGTTCAGCTAAGGCAGGAAATCAGTATTTCCTGATAAGACTGGGAATTTATTTGCTGGTTCACAATAAAGGCATCAAAGGGAAGCCAGGAAAAACTTAACTCTGTAGAAAATAGTCTTTAATAATAGAAATCCACCTCAATGACTATTGTTTTAAATAATAGCAAAGAAAAAAATCATGCTGTTAAGGCAATTGTATTGTTTTCAGTATGTAAGGGCCAATTTTGCACACATACCTCAAACCACCCCATGCCTCCTTTGCTTTTATGATTTATGTACATTTCTTTTTGTATACCCTTTTAAACTTACCTCATTTATTCATTTAACAATGGATTTATTGAGATATATCCTAAAGCTAGAAACTGGTCTTAAAAAGTAATTTATACTCTCATAAGGAAAATACCAAACTAAGTAGATATAAAATTATGGATTAAGTACTAGAACATATTTTATAAGTAGATATAAAATGATACCATGAAACCAAAAGTTGTTTCTTTGAAAAGATCAACAAAACTGACAAATCTTTAGTTACATTGACTAGGAAAAAAGAGAGAAGATTAAAATTACTAAGATCAGGAAAAAAAGTGGAGATATTACTACTGATTAAGATAAAAACTTTTATAAGAGAGTACTATGAACAATTATCTGTCAACAAATTGGATAACTAGATAAGATGGAGAAATTATAGAAACATACAATCTGCCTAAACCAATTTATAAAGAAATAGAAAATTTGCATAGACCTGAATAAATCTGAATCAGTAATCAAAAACTTCCCAACAAAGAAAAGCAATCGATCAAATCACTTCACAGATAGATTCTACCAAATATTTAAAGAAGAACTAACATCACATTAGAAACCTGTAACAAAATGAACAAAAGCTATTTCTAAAAGAACTGTTCAAGGGCAAAAAATGTTTTTATTGTGCTAAAATATACATAACATAAAATTAATCATTTAAAGCATTTATACATGTATGAGTCAGTGGTATTAAAAACATTCACAATATTGTGTAACTATCATCACTATCTACACCCAAAAGTTTTTGTTCATCCCCAACCACCCAGGAATTTTTAAACTTCTGTGCACACTGTGCTCAGATGTTACCCTCAATCTCAGTGTTCTATGAACCTCATCCCCATATAGAATCTCAGTGGTATAACACTTCTTATACCATTTTGATTGTGATTTGTCCATTTAGATATCTGTCTCCCCTTTTCTATGTGTTATTTATCTTCCTCATTACCAAACACAGGACCTAACCTAACACAAGGGAAACCCTCAGAAAAAATGTTGCTTAATGTAGGGCTAGCATCTACTGGAGGGAGAAATGGAACCGTGGCTTATGGGTTCACTCTCTTCTACAACTTTGATCCTTTCACAAATGTTCTTTTTTCTTTATGCTAAACGTTTTAGGGAGGTGGTTTCAAATTTCAGGCCTCCACTTGTGCCATTCTAATGAGCGATGTGAATAGTCAACCATCCGAATTCTCCGACCTAACTTGCCAATCTTGTTCATTTGTTGCTTCAGTTTTATTTTATTTATTTATTTA
>PVJL010013499.1:14968-32143 GCA_004026885.1 Lyroderma lyra
TTCACCACCTAATGTGACTTCTCTTTCCATCACCTTATATTTAGCTTCCCCCCTCCTCTCCCACCCCCTCCCCTTTCTCCCCTCCCTAACCCACTCGTCCCCAAATAAACATTAAACTATTGATTGTGTCCATGGGTTATTTGTTTGTTCATTTCTTTTTTCTTTGCTTTCAGTTTTATATTCCGCATATGAGTGAAGTTATACAGTTCTTTGTTTTTTCTGTCTGGCTTATTTCACTGCTTCAGTTTTATATGCCAAATGAGTGAATCATACGGTTCTTGACTTTTCCTGTCTGACATTTCACTTAGCATGATAATCTGAAGATCCATCTTTGTTGTCATACATAAAAAAAAATGTTATTCAACCTGTGACACAGATTATCACCATTAATGTGAGGTAAGAAATTGAGGCAGCCAAAGGTCAATGAGCAAAAACTGGAGAGGTGAGATAAAACTTGGGTATATCTAGATTGCCATGTGGCTTTGTCACACACAGAATAATTAATGTATATTTCTTGGTCTAATGTGGGTTCTGGGTGAGGCTATAGCATTTGGCCTGTTGACATCAGCTATTATAATGTTAATCATGACAGGCAGAAGTGGAAAATATTCTAAGACATTGTATTATGAATCATGAATCATTTAATGCTTATTATACTTTAACTTTAGTTGCTCCCATGAATAAACTCTTATCTATACAGACAATAAAATGTTTATAGTAATCAGGAATGTATATGAAGAGGGAAGTCTTACGTGACACTTTTCTCCATTTTTATAACATAATGGATTCAGGTAAGGGTAGATAGGCCCTGAATTATATAAGATAAACCTTATCTAATGTAATTTAGGGTGTATCTCAAAACTGGAAACATTCCAAAAGATGCGTCAATAGTAGAATGGATAAATTGCTGTATATTCATACAATGGAATCCTACACAGAGATTAAAATTAATAAGCCTTTACTACCTGAAAATATGTAGATAAATCTCATGTAAATAATAATGAATAAAAACAAGCAGGCTCAAAAGAGTAATTACTTCATTTATATACAGTTTAAAAAAAGATGAAATGGATGTATAATGATAGAAGTCGGAAAAGTTGTTACTTTGGAGGGGCCTAAGAGAGGCTCCTGGGAGGTATTGACAATAAATTTAGTGTGTTTATTTTATAAACACACATCAAGCTGTTTACTTAGATTTTCTGCTTGTTCTGCATGTATGTTACACTTCAATTAAAAAGTTTACTTAAACAGAAGGCTTTATGGATATATGTGAGATTTAGCTCCGTGAACTCTCAGCATGTAACATTTCAGCCTCTTTTGCAGGGGCAAATGTTACAGCCTCTTGGCCAATTTCTGACTCTGTAGGTAAATTATGAGTGCCTAATCATGTGTATTTTCCCTTCCACTATGCTTATTTTGTAGAGCTTGAGTACCCTTGTGGACTTTATAACCAAGTAAATTATTTCTTGATTGGCCTCTTGTCTGCTATATAAAGGAAATTACATGAACCATGGTGGTCTGGCTACAGATTCTGGCCTCTAAACACACCTACCCGCTGCCCACAAACATACACACACTATACACACATGATGCTGTCTCGCTCTGAATTCATGCCACCTTCTGTTCTCTTTTCCATATCTGTAAGACTTTCACAACTGGTTTTTGGCATTTCTCTTCTCTCCAAGACAATTACGGCATTGGGAAAGTCTGTGCTTACTTAAATGATCAACCCATCATCTAGCTTCTCTGCTCTTTGATCTTCTCAAATGTCACCTCAGGGTAGTCAGAATTCTAAAGACCCCCTTCTCTTCCAGGCCTTAAGATTCCACTTTACCCACTGGTTATTTAACCAAACACTATCTAGGTACTGTTCTGAGGAACTGTGCAGTTGTAATTCAAGTCCCAAGGCAGTTAATTCTAAGATAGTGAGATTAAGAAAGTGGGCCTGATTTAATCACAGCGGCCCTTTAAAAGGCAGAAGTCTGAGAGAGAAGAATTTTGAGAAGGACTCAGCTGCTTTGAAGGTAGAGGGATTCACATGAGAAGGAATGTGAACAACCTGAAGGAGTTGGTTGACAACAAGGAAACAAGGACCTAAGCCCTAAAACTGCAAGGAATTAGATTCTTGACTTTAGAAGCTAATTCTTCAGATAAGAGTCTCCATGAAGGAGCTCAGAGGGCTAACATTGAGATTTCTCCACGTGATACCTGAATAGAACCTCCTTTAGCCCACATAGTTTCCTGACCTCCAGAACTGTGAGATAATAAATGAAAGTTGGTTTAAGATGCTAAATTGATTGTTACTCAGCAATCAAAGACAAATACACCTTCCACTTCCATAATCCTCCTATCATGTTCAAATATTGGGACCTGGAATGCAGACATTAAATGTCAGAGATCTTAGTCTCCTGTTTCAGCTCTTCAGCCTCCAGGTCACCTCTCCACAGGCTCCCATTTTACTTGTTTCTTCTTGGTTTCCCTTTTCCTATGGTGAATTGTGTCATCTACCCAGCTCCTTGATCCTTTTTCTATGACCTTAACCATCCAGCAAAACTACATCCTAGAATTTATTCAACCTTCTACACTTCTCTATCTTTACTTCTTTGTGAATGGGAAAGCCAAGGCCAATTGTGGCTTTGATGCCAGGACATTTATAGAATCTAATCTTTGGGGTCCTTGGTATTGCTGTGCAATCTCTCTAGGTCCCTTATTGGTGTTGGGAAGAAAAACTTCTCTATCAATTTAGGTCCACTGGGCAGGGGGAGGAACTGAAAGTGAACAGACAACAGACAGATTAAAGGAGAAAATATCAGGTTATGGGGTTAATATACCAACTTGATAGGAGAGAGGGGAGAGGAGGAGACAGGGCTCCTATGGCAAAACAAAGGGCCTTTAGAAAAGACAAATGGCCTTTCAAGGAAACAAATGGAAGTATGACAGTTTGTGATGATGCTTGTTTATGCAATTTCTTGTCCAGAAGTGAGTGGTTCATCTTCTCCCTGGCAGTGGAGCTCCCTCCAAGGGGGTTTATGGCAGCCTAACTCTCAGAAGGTCCTGTCTTTAGTCAGATAAGAGAAGCTTCAAAAAGGCTTCTTTTGAACATATGCAAAAGAATGAACTTGAGTTGTGAACTCTCTCCATATACAAAAATTAACTCAAAATGGATTAAAGACCTTCATATAAGACCTGCATCAGTAAACTGTATAGAAGAAGACATTGGTACTAAACTTATAGAGCTAGGACTCAAGGAAGACTTCATGAACCTGTCCTCAAAGGCAAGGGAAGTAAAAGCAAAAATAAATGAATGGGACTATATCAAACTAAAAAGCTTCTGCACAGCAAAAGAAACCATCAACAAGGCAAAGAAACAGCCAACTGAATGGGAGAAAATATTTGCAAATAACGCATCAGATAAGGGTCTAATATCTAAAATATATAAAGAACTAATAAGACTTAACAACAAAAAACAAACAACCCAATTAAAAGTGGGCAGAAGAACTAAACAGACACTTCTCCCATGAAGAAATACAAATTGTCTGTACTGTTTCCATCCCTTCACTTACGCATCAGTGCTCAGGCCATTACAGACTGACCTTTTTCTCCCGAGTTCATCCAATGTGCCTGGTAGCTCTGAACAGAGGCTCAGGGGAATATAGTGTATAAGTCAGCCTCTTGCACTGTTATTCTTTTTCTTTAACTTGGAACGATAGTAAAAATAAATGTAGTTGGGCCCACAACAGATATTGTCGGGAAAATTTCCTGGGGCTCAGAAACCAGAGGAAGAGGCTGACAACTCTCATTACATTAAGAGTTTATTAGGGGAACTTACATGTGAAGTGCATAGTGGGAAGCAGCGAGATGCCATGGATGTCCTCCACATTGCAGGACAGGTGCTAAGGGGTTACATATGATGGGGCAGGATGGATAGGGCAGTGGGGTGTAGTCTACTCCAGGTAAGGGGAAGGGCCTATTATGCTTGTCCAAGGCAGGGCAATGGCCTGTTCTGGGAACCAGCACAAACCAGCATGCACCGTGGGCAGAGAGGAAGGGTCGCTCAGACAATCTATGAAAAAATGTTGGGAAAGCCGTCTCTATTCTGCCCTGATCTAGCTGGCAGGTCCAGCAGCACTCAGGCGGCGGTCATGTCACGGAATAGTCTTTCTTCTGCACATGTTGCATATGTAACCCAAATGCCCCCAGGTCCCTAAAACGTCCGGTCTGAAACCTGGATTTGCCAGGAGAAAATTGACCTTTCAATTTACCACTTGGATTATGCACTAAGGAACATACTCTGAGACAGCATGGGGACCTGGGCTCTGGCCAAAGGAGTGCCACCACCCCATCACTGCCCATGCGAAAATGCAAAAGTAGCTGATTTTATCTTCCTTTAACCTTTTATTTCTATACAGATGTTGAAACCACTGATTGAGTTTTGACCACGAGAGGGTTCGGAGGAACTTCCTCTCCTCTGTGCTATCTTCCTTGTGCTCTAGCATAAGCTTAATAGAATCAATCTGGAAAATGTTCTGGGGTTTCCTCTTGATTTCAGTCTTGGGGAACTCAAGAACCTGAAAGCTAGTAACGGGTTCTTTCCAAATTTCTGCACTTGCTGACCAGGCAGGCAAATAGACTGAGATCTCAGGGCTAGGTGAATAGGAGCTGAGAGAGGCTAGGAGAATATTAAAAAATCCTGTGACTTGGATGAAGAGAGCCTGTCATAGGTCCATTTGGGAACTCTGACATTAGGGCACCTGATTCATGGGGTTATAAGGCCCAGAAAGTTTGTTCCTTTAATGAGAAGCCTGCTTTGGTTGCCTTCTGTATAATAAGCCATATCCTTTATCAACATTAAATAGATTTGTATCCTTTGCCTGTGTCTTTGGCTGACATTACATTAAGCACCGAGACCCTTGTGAAAAGAGTACAAGTAAGCCCCTCACTTACTTGTGATTACTGGGGAGGAGTATTACCAACTCCATCCCACCTCCCACCCCTCACATCTCCCAGTTATTTTTGAAGTTTTCAAAGTGAAGTTCAAGTGATTTCATGAATGAGTCTGTCTGGAAGAGGTCTTCCCTATTTGTCTATTTATGTCCCTGCACAATACTTACAAAAGCACATGGTGACACCTCGCCCCTGCGAGTGCCATTGTAGATCTCTAATGTGTGTGTCAAGGGTGTGGACTCAAGACATCCATCAGATTTTAAAATTTTAAATTTATTATTCTATCCAGCACTTCTGAGAGTTTAGTGGGGGAAAGCAACCCTTTAAATTGTTGGGAGACTGTGAATTTGGCACAAACACTTTGTGGGAAAATTGTCTATGTGTACTAAAAAATTTTAAATGGGCACCACATTTTGTCCCAGCAATTTCCTTTCAGTAATTTATCTGGATGTGTCCAATGACAGCTGTAAGGATGTTTTGTGAATAATAGGAAGATTGGTTAAATTAATTATGCAACATAACAAACAATTCAATACCATACAGCCATTAAGTATAAAGTTGTAGCAAGGTATTGAATGACAGGAAACCATGTTTGCAACAGAGCAGTTTACAAAATAATAATAGCTATCATTTATTAATGCTAACCAGTGTAATGACTCTGTTCAGTGCTTTACACACACATTATCTCATTTAATCTCTGTAACTACTTGCAAGATTTACCAATAACCACCTAAAGACTAACTAATTCAAATCTCCAGCGTTTGAGAGAGACAGAATTCAGACACAGGCTATCCAAATCCCGAGACGATGACTTTCATCTCTGTGCTGTGTATATAAGTCCACTTTCGTTTTTAAAGAAAATACGTATGCATAGAAAAAGACTAAAAGGAGATGATAGGTTATAGGCACTTTTTTTCTTGTTTGATATGTAGTAAGAGGAAAAATGTTTAATTAACTGGAAAAGAAAAGGCACCAGATTGAGAACACATTCAGTGGGAGTCCCAATAGCAGGCTCTATAAACACTGGGCAGAGAGATGAAGTGAAGGATGAAAGGGCGTGGTCCAAAAGAAACCTGTCACCAGTTTGTCCACCTACCTTTTGTCACATACAAATGAGTCCACTTTGGAAGGTCATCTTTAGGTTTCTTTTTCCCTAATAGTCAGTATCCTAAAATACTCAACTGAAAGAGAAAACAGGGCATTTGAAAATAATTAGCCCAAAATAAAATGCTAACTTATAGTTAAAATGACTCATTTCTTTACAATTCAATGCATTTATGTAATGTTAGCTTTAATCTGAATGTGTTGTTGATGTAAGAAATGTCCAAAGCTGCAGAGATGTCAAATTATGATGGTTGGTGCCAGTTCAATGCCAACAGGAGTCCCCAGTTTGAGGTTCAGTGAAGAGGGAAACTTTGTTCAGTGCAAACAGCTCAACTGTGATACAGCAGAGCTGTGAGAACAGCTCAATAGTGTTACAGCTCAATTATTAAAGCAGCATGACTATGAGGGAGCCCCGAGGCTGGGCTCCTCTTTGGCTAGAGCTCTCTCTGGCTCCAGATGGGGATACACAGCCTCCAGTCTTTGGTGGAAAGGGAAGGTGAACTTTGCAAACATGAGGTGGAGTGAACTTATGTAAACAGAAGTCCCACCTCTCCTCCCTGATTTCTCTGTCCTCATGCAAATAAGACTAGGTCTTCACAGTTTGGTCCAAAAGGCTGATTGGTTTGAATGAAGCTTTTCCGATTGGTCAATGAACATGCTGATGGGGTGTGGTGGAGTGGGGAAAAATACCTGCACAGCTCTGACTGGATGGGGAAAGCCAAAGTCCTGTCTGTTGAAATACTATGCCAGGAACTTCTTTATAAAGCTGGCTCATATGGCAGGAACACCGTGCAGGCATGCAGTTCAGTGCAGGAGGCAGGCACCTTAGTGCGGGCTTCTCTCTGAAGGGCTGCGTGAGAGGCACCTGTTTAGAAACAACTGCCAGGCTTTGCTTTTGAATGTTAGCCCTGTTAGCCACCAGGAGCCCTTCTCAGTAACTATCTTCTTTCTCAGGCTCCACAGAACTTCCATGAGATTTTTTGAGCCCAAACTGACAATTGCCAGGAAGCAAGATATCAAATGCTCCAGAGAAGGACAATTTTGCAGGTTTTTTTATGAGGTTGAAATTAAAAAAGGAATTTACAGAAGAGTACATGAAGGTGAAAGAAAGCTGGGCGGGGATTGGATTACAGGGTAGTTAAGATTATGTGATCTCTTGAGGGTGGTTACACAGTTAAGAGGTATTATTTCTGGCATTTCAAAGGAATATTAAATGCTCAAGAACAATGGATAGGGATTGCTTTAAAAATCTCTTGCTAAATGAGTTATAGGCCTGGGTATGACTACCCACCATGACCTACCCAGTTAGGAATTTATGACTTATTAGAGAATGGGGTGTCCGACCTTTTGGCTTCCCTGGGTCACATTGGAAGAAGAATTGTCTTGGGCTGCTCATAAAATACACTAACACTAATGATAGCTCAGAACTAAAACTAGGTCCGTGCATAATTTTTGTTATGTTTTAAGAAAGTTTATGAGTTTGTGCTGTACTGAATGCAAAGCTGCTGTGGGCTGTAAGTTGGACAAGCTTGCATACATCCTTTTTCTTTTTGTCCACATTGTCAAACAGAATTCGATGACAATGATGAGCTTGAGAAAACCTAAGAGTGATGGTAGGTTTCTAATATAACTTTAGCTAACAAATTGACATCAATATAAAAAAAAATCACAAAATAAAATATTTTAAAAATTAGACTAAAAACAAGGCAGAAAGTTTTTTGTTGTTTGTTTTAGTGGTTTTAGCCCTATTTTGGATGAGGATATGACTGGTATTTTCATGGTTTTGTTTTTTTTTTTTTGTTTTTTGACTTGTCTGATGATTCTTAGGATTTGACCATTGGTTAAACTTTTAACCAATATTCATTGCATTGATTACTTCTCTCTCCTGTCATGTATGTTTTACTGAGTAAAAACAAACACTGACATTTTGTCATTTATTTTACTTTGAAACAAAATTCATTTTTCCAATATAAAAGTTGCTTATCTGTATTATATCAAATCAAATTTAGAACATATAAGTAGAAGAAAAGAAAGAACTGCAACATTACTTACTACCCAAATATAAATATTTTCTTGTATTGCTAGCTATTTTCTATGTATAGGTTTTTGGTTTGTTTTTAGTTTACGTAATTTCAGAATATTATAGTCAACTTACTATCCTGTTGTCTTTTTATGTCCTTTATATTCATTTCACGTGCGTTTTCTCCAGTTTTATAAGTCCTCTCTTGGAACTGTCTTCAGAGTTTGCTGGAAAAGTTTTCATCTTTACTGATATCAATAAAATATTATTCATTAGAGTGTGTTTTTCAACTTTGCAAATATTTATTAAGAGCCAGCTCTGAAGAATTTTTCCCAACCTTCGCTTAAAATGACAAATGTATTTGTATATGGGTTTATAAGGGTCTTTAAAATGACTCAGAAATTTAACCCCCCCATCTTCAATTTCACCCAAGTGTTTGGGTACTTAATAGATAGCATATTTTGCCATGTATAATGTGGACTTTTTTGCCCAAATTTGTGAGGGAAAAATAAGGATGTGCAGCACACATAGGAAGTACTAATTCAGTATCTATATAAATGTTTTTAATTCTTTCATTTATGCTTATGAGTTAAAAGTGCAACTCTAGAAATCAATAATGATATCATACCCTGTAATATGATCATTGTTTTTATATAAAAAATTTTATACATAAAATTTCTTGTACCATAAGTTAAAAAAAATGCTAAAATTCCTTTATAATACAAAAAAAAACAAGTACCTAAATATAAACAAATAAAACTTTGAATTAAAAAATTATGGGTGCATATTATGTACAGGAGTGCATTATACACAGCAAAATACGGTATATACTTTTAAGTCCTTTAAAAGTATATAGAGTATTTTTTTATTCAAACTTGTGTACTTCATTGTTTACAAAATAGCAGACAATCTTTGGTTCTTTATATTGACAGAATATGTAATACATATAAAAATATGTATGTATAGCACTTAAGTAATGGAAAGAGAAGTCACACTGGGTGGTGAACTTATTATACATCAAGTTGACAATGCACTGTAGACTTGTATGCCTGAAACCTATGTAATCCTTGCTAACAGATGTCACCCCAATAAGTCTAACAATAAAAATGAATTTTTAAAAAAAAGGACAGAAAGTACAGTTTGGTATTTTCAATGTTCTAAAAAATTATGTGTAATCTATTTTTTATCTAGGTCTCCTGGGTAAAACTTACTTGTATGGGGTGAAGAATTAACCAATTCCTACTGTTGCTTTAAACAACTGATAATGTGATTTTTGTTTGTAAGTGCAAACCAGCAACTATCTAGAATCTAGATAGGTGGCTCCTCTGCCGGCCCCCCAGGTGTGCGCTGTGGCGCTCCCATAGGTGGCGCTGCCAGCATTAATTTCGGAGAGTAGATGCAATAGGTGAATTTTGGCAAAGCCATACGCTCTCATAAAGCCTGAAAACCAGCCATGTCTTGAATTTGCGCAATCACTTCCCAGCTTTTCCACAAGATCAGTGTTTTGCAAAGAAAAAAATACGTTTAACTGTTTCAAGTAATATTTTCACTCAAAAAGTTTTCTTTCCACACCTCTCTCCCCGTCGATTTAATTCCTGGGGCGCAGGAGCCTAATTTCTCAGAAGCTCATTCAATGGAAACCGCCTCCATACCCTTGGTGGGCAAAGTTCGAAACTGAAAAAGGCGAGGCTGGAGCGTCCCATGGTGCTGGGGCGCGCGCGCGGGCCACGTTAGTGACCAAATCCATCCAGGCCAGACAAGGTATGATCAGTCGGGGCAGCGTCCTGTGTCTACCAGGACTAACCGCCAACTGTTCATTTCAGAAAAGCCCCGGAGAAGGGAATTTTGGGGTTGTCCTTGAGTGCTCCAGGATAGTCGTGTCCGTTACCTGGCCGGAGAGAGGGTGGCGGCCGAGTGCAGCGTGGAACTCGATACAGGCGCTGCAAGGGGAGGGGGCTCCGCCCTGGTGATTATCGCAGCCGGGCAGGTAGCGCCACGCCTGTGGTCGTCCAGCCCGAACCGACCTCCAGAGAGCCCGGACGTGAGGAGGGGCTGCCTCCCGCGGTGTGCGCTTTGGAGCTGGCGTCGGCGCTGCCTGCGCTCGAGTCCTCGCCGCCCAGACTCCTCGTCCGCAGCTCCACGGTGACCACGACCCTGGGCCGGCGCCCTCCCAGGCTGTTCGCCGCGCGTGTGAGTGCCGGGCCCGTGGGGCTGTGGGTGATAGGACGGGAAGGTCGTCCCCCAGCCGGGCTTTGGCGCACGCGCGCGCGGGCTGTGTCCTAAGTCAGACCGAGTCCCGAGCGCGCAGGCGGGAAGCGGGGTTCTGACCGTGCAGCAGACACTGGGGGGACGCGGGAAGGACGCAGCCGGGAGATTTTGGAAACGCTGCCCGATTTCCAAGGCCCAGTAGACACGCTTGATGTCGTTGTGGAGTAGGAGCTGTTTTCTCAGGGTTTGTTGGGGAGGGTCTGGCGGCCTCATCGCCGCGTTTGTGCAAATGATGGTTAGTGCTCCGCGAGCGCACGGACCTGAGATCGGAGCCCCTGAACCGCCGAGCGGGAAGGTGAATATAAATGCGGACTGAGCATTCAACTGCTTTTTCAGGAAACGACGCGTTGGTGCAGCTCATTGCGTGTGTGGTAGTGCGTGTTAAGGGGCACTTGGTACAACGCTTGCTTTTCTCCAAATGTGTGGAACTCGAGTTGATATTGGAAAGATGAAAACTTACTATCATGGAAGTTACTAAAAGGTGGGAGAAAAGTTTGTTAATATTAGTACTGTAAACGGGATTAACCAATATATTCTTTTCCTTATCCTCGGGACATGAAGTTTGTTCTTCCCTATAGATAGGTCAGAAGGCATTATTTCTGATAATCTCTTGTGCGCAAGGGCTCTAATTCAAATTCTAGGTAGTTAAAGGGGAGGAGGACGTTTCTCTTGAGGCTGCTGCTAAGTTGCCTTTAGCTTAAAACAATCTGCATATCACAGAGGCACATTTTGGAGTGACCTGTCCTGGACACCCACAATACATATAGGTGTGACTGGGTTGTATAGATCTTGATGAAGAAGTTTTTAAGAACAACAATGGCATTTTTAAGACTAACATTGTGCTTCCGTTATAAACGTTAAAAAATATTGGCATTTTATTGATATTAACATTTTTTTTGTTTTGAAATAATTTTTAGACTTACTGAAAAGTTACCAAAAAATTGTGCAGAGTTCCAGCAACATTTTACATATCTATAATACAGTTGACAAACTAATAGTTTAACATTGGTACAATGTTATAGTACTGTTAACTATAGATTTATTTAGTCACCATCATTTTTCTATTGGGGATGAGATCTAGGATCTCAGGTTGCATTTGACTGTTATACATCCTTAGTTTCCTACGATCTGTGACAATTCCTCCATTTTTGTTGTTTTTCATGACCTTGGCACATATGAAGAGTACTGGTCAGTTATTTTTTAGAATGTTCTCAATTAGTACTTGATGTTTTCTCATCAAGTTTGAGGTGATGCGTATGGGAACAAATATCAGAAGTAATAATCCCAGTGCATCATATCAGGGGTACATGACATCTTATTACTGATGTTAAACTTTGGTAAGGTGCTGTATGTTAGGTTCCCAGTGGAAAGTTATCATTTCCCCTTAGTAATTACTAGATATCTTGGGAGAGAAACTTGGCTTATGCAAATATCCTGTTTCTACTTAATGGTAAATGTAAACTTAGATTATCAAATAGAGTCATGGATATTTATTCTATTATATGGACCATAATCCAATACTGTCCTTATTTGATTTGTGGCTCAAATCATTGTGGCCACTAGGAGCTCTCCTTTCTGATTGGCATTGGAGCCCTTTTGACATACCACCATTCCTCTCCCCCACTTTTTAAAGCATTTCTACTTCCTGGCATCACAAAATGCTCCAGGCTCATTTTGCATTTTCCATGCCCCAAACCTGTAATCAATCATTTCTCCAAGATACTCCGGTTCCTTTTTTTTGAGAATGTTATCAGAAACCAGTACCAATGCTCTCTCTATGTGTACTATTGGGGTAAATTTGAGCCTTTTAAAGTTCAATAGGCTCTTGAGCCATTTCCCTGCTCGAGCCCACTCTCACCTCTTAGGAGTGTACTCTCTCTTTTAATAAACTATTCTTTTGTTTCACCTTATTTTCCTTCAGTAAACTGCATGTTGGCTTCACTTCTTAAAAGAAAGAAAGGAAGGGAGGAAGGAAGGAAGGAAGGAAGAAAGGAAGGAAAGGAAGGAAGGAAAGGAAGGAAGGAAGGAAGGAAGGAAGAAAGGAAAGGAAGAAAGAAAGAAAGAAAGAAAAGAAAGAAAGAAAGGAAAGAAAGAAAGGAAAGAGAGAGAGAGAGAAAGAAAGAAAGAAAAGCAAGCAAGTAAGCAAGCAAACAAGCTAGCAAGCTTAATAGATTTGTGGCCTAGCCAATGCATCTCTACAAAGAGGAGTAATGCCTTAAATTTCAAACACTATAGAGGACCCAACTGTAGTTGCCAGTTTGGGTTCAGTCTCTTATATAAAATAAATGAAATTGTCAGGGTTTAGTGTGTTAAAAATTCCCAATTTTTCTTAAATGATGACTCTTAAGTGCTTATAAAACAAACAGAATGAACATAGGAATTTTCTTTATTAGGCTTTTAGAAGAAAGACTTATTTTACTTAGCTTATTAACTTAAACTATATCCTGATTAATGGCTGAAATATATAAGTGAAGGGGAGATATGCCTAGGTCACATCTTTGAGATGGGCTGTTATCCTAAAAATAAAAGGCCAAAGTGAGAGGCAGTAAGCATTTATTTGAGATCCAAAAGAATAGTTATTGTGGAAGCAATGATTCACGCAGAAACACAAATAGTGTTCTGATTATGAGGGGAAGGCAAGAGTTATTTATGAGAAAGGGAAGGGGAATAATCATGAATAGAAGGAAATTTCTATGGGTGTTAATAAGCTAAGGAAGGAATTTCTATAGGGTCAGATAAGCTAATTCTAAAGAATTTCTTTAATTTTTAGTCCAGCAGTCATGATGTGTGCTTTTCTGTTGGTCTTGCAAACCGTTGTTTGGAATAAATGCTGGTTTAAGCCCAGTCCAAGGGTTATTTTGCCCAGTTTTAACATACCAAAGATTTGAGGAGTAAGAAATGTATTGCAGTTCTTCTGGGATGGCAGCTCCATTTTGAAGTGGCTCCATTTATTGCATTTTCCCTTTTTGTTCAGTATCTTTCCTTGAAGGCATCGCTGATCAATCATCAGAAAGCAACACAAATTATTTATTAAAAGTATTGTTTGTCCTTGGTTACTGGAAAGGCTATCCCTAGTATGTAATTTCCCACAAAGAAAGGAAAATGGTTTTCTTAGGAGCCTTAGGCCACATTTGGGCAGAAGAACAGAGGAAGGCTGTATGTCATCATGTTCCTTTAAGGGCATATGGACTTGTTTTTTCCATTGTTAATAATACATCTTATTGAATTCAGTATGTCCAAAATATCTTCACTTAAACATGTAATCAATATAAAAATGACTAATGAGGTATTTTATACTCTTTTTAAAAATTTAGATCTCTATTTTAATTTAAATGTAATTAATAGATAGTATTAGTTTTAAGTATACAATATAATGATTTAATATTTGTATATATTGTGAAATGATTACCACAATAAGTCTAATTAACATCCATTACCTGATTACTAGTGTTTATCTTGTTGTGATGAGAACTTTCAATATCTACTCTTAGAAACTTTCAAATATATAATACAGTATTATTAACTATAATTATCATGCTGTGTATTTCATCCCCAGGACTTATTTTTTAATTGGAAGTTTGTACCAAAATGGACTTGTTTTAAGTATACTGTTACCTAGTGTTTACAATCTCATTTATCTGGACTGTCAACTTACCATTGCTTTTCCTTCTACAGAAAGGCAGAAACTCTCCGGATGTCTTCCAGTAATGACCAAGTTTTTATCACAATGTCTCAAAGAAACACAAACAACCTGAAGACTTTTACTGAAGGAGCTGTGTTAAGTTTTCGTAACATCTGCTATCGAGTAAAAGTGAAGAGTGGTTTTCTACTTGGTCGAAAAACGGTTGAGAAAGAAATACTTATGAATGTCAGGTATGTGCATGAATTTTTATTTAAATTTCTGTTTACATAAAATGAACTTCACAGGTTTTGCCAATTACAAGTAAAAGTACTGTGGACATTTGTGTACTTGTCTGTACAGATACACGGACACACACTTTCATTTTTGGGGGTTTAACCTTGAATGAAATGGTTGAGTCACATGTTAGATATATGTTTAATTTTTAAAAGAATTGCTAAACTGTTTTTAATGTGGTTATACCATGTGCATCAACTTTTGTTTGAGAAACCAAATAATTAATGTGTCACTTAATTTTCCTGAGTAAGCCTTGTAATTTAGTGGAAAGAGGCCTGATTGTATGACTTATGTCTTATTGATTGTGGATACAATTTTAATCTGAACTTTAGTTTTCTTATCTGTGAAATAAGCCAGACACATTAGGAACTTAAAGTTCTTTATGTCCTTTATATTCTAGAAGCAAGAGTCATGAGATTGATGAAATGTGAAAGTAATAAGTGTCCTGTTTACATAGTCTTTTATAATCTATAACAATTTATGTACCGCTTTCCCCCTTTATACAGATAGACAGAAACTACCTAAATATAAGACAACTCCAGCTTAGCTTAGGGAATGCAGTTGAAGTCTGAAGTGATGGAGAATTTAGGACCCAAATCAATACAAAACTATGATTTTCATTCTCTTCCTTCAGCGGTGAATTCATCACATGATGGTAGAATGGGCAGTACCGTGAGTGGGAAATGCGAGTGGAACCTAGTTGGTACCACATCTCTCTTCTTTCACAGATGATAGTGATTAGGATTGTACCTGTTTTTCTGATTTCTAGAAAATGGGGCCTGATTCTTCCTCTCTGTGAGTGTGAAGTACGCCTATGTTTGCTTGGACAGCATGGCCTATGTGTTTTGCTAATTTGTTTATTTAATAGGAGAAATAATTATTCCTAGACAAAACAAGCAACTTTTTCTAGCTCTCCAAGAGTGGAGGAGTGGTTATAAGAGCACTTTGGTCATATGTATCTGCAAAACTATGTAAAATCAGATGTTTCTCATGTTTTCTTGTTTCATTCTGTGATATTGTGGCCTTATTGTTGCTAGCAGCCAACTGCTCCCAGATGGCTAGGAAATAAAAAAGTAGGGGAGAAAATCTTTGGATGTGGGTAGGGAAGTAATGATGGGAATCTGAGATTGATTGGGTGGTGAGGTCAGGGGCTGTATAGGATTAGATAGAACTCTCTTCAGCTAGAAAAACCTGTCATACCTACTACCTTGTCGCTTTTTTTGTGGTGGTTAAGAAACCCTGACTAGGAAAATAAGGAGAGAAATGGTGGACACAAAGCTTTTATCTTTTGCCACATGCCTGGATAGAATTGACTGGCCTTTTTGAAAGGGGACATGCTTTTTTGTGGGACATAGCAACAAGGAAAGGTTGGTCACTTCAAATTTTGTGCTAAGTGGAAGCTAACACACGATTTGACTATGTGCAGGTGGCATAGACTTAAAGTGCAAACTATGCAAGTGTACATTTATCTTGCTTATGTTTTAAAGCTAGTAGAGTAGTAACCCGATATGATAAACGTGTCATCTTTTCAAGGCTTCATAATGTTTTTATGGTTCAATGGTATGCATTCCTGAAATAGGTGAGTTTGTCCTTAATGTGCATTCCTATGTTCATAAGTTCGAGTCAAATTTTTTTCTTTTTTTATATAATTAAAATTTTTTTCAATTACAGTTGATATACAATAGTTTTAGGTGCATAATGTAGTGATTAGACATTCATATACCTCACGAAGTGATTGCCCTGATAGCACACTGGCTTTATTAGTGTACTTACATTTCTGGTATAGGCATCCATGAGAAAGGTCATCCCATTTATTCCATGTAGTGTTTCTGATATTTCTCTTATCTGAGGGCTTCTCCTAAATAGTGTTTCTGGCATAGGAGAAAGGTTGCTCTCCTTTATCTTTTTTTGACTTGTGTTTGATCACAGTACGACCATTCAAAATAGTAATTATATTCCTAAAAAGCTGATTAGAATCTTGATTTTTATTTTGCCTTTGGACATTTTGTAATAACATTTTTAGAACTAAGTAACTAGGACATGATGTGCTTTATGTGAGGAAGAAGATAAAACAAAATCTATGAGAATTAAAAATGGTGAGATTTGCTACCTATAACAGATCTTACTGTTATGCTTAGTTTGTCTTCATGCCCAGCATTTGAACTTTTTCTCACCAATACTGAAGATCTATGGGAAAAAAATGGTCTATTCCTACAGGTGTGTGGATATCCTATAATCTTCAGGGAGATTTTTTATTTACTTGGAGATTTTTAAAAATTAATAATTGATTTTGAAATAATTTCAAACTTAAACCTTGTGGAAACATAACTCTTTGACATAGATTTCCCACCTGTTAACATTTCACTGCATCTGCCAGTCACTGTGTCTCTTTAGATACGCATTGTCATTAGTATTTTTCTGAATCATTTGAGAGCAAGCTGTCCATAGGGTGCTCTAGTATCCCTAGCTCCTCTGATGCATATTTTTCAGAAATAAGGACCCTCTCCGATACAACCACTCGGTGGTTGTCTAGGAGCAGCTTGGGGGAAGCAAAGCCTCATAATGGATGCAGTGGTGGGTGGTAAGGGGCCGCTGGTCTAGCATGCTCCTCACGTAGCTTCCTGACCATGTCATGTCTCCTCAGTCTCATCCAACCTGGAGTTCCAGTCCCGCCCCAGGTGATGTTAACCTTGATCACCTGGTCATGTAGATGTCTGCCAGCCTTCACCATAATGTCATCATCTTCCCTTTTGTAATTAATAAATATGAGGGGCGATAACCTGACATTATTCCAAAACCCTGTTCCTCACTAAACCTCAACCCACCTGCTTCAGCCCCCAGTGATGACTCCTGCCTGAATCAGCAGTAACTACCCCATGAGGGTTACCAAAGGGTGATTTTCTGTTTTCATCCTCATCTATAT
>PVJL010013500.1:0-32051 GCA_004026885.1 Lyroderma lyra
TCAGATTCATTTTTTTCATATGGTTTTCCAATATTTTTAGCATCATCTACTGAAGAGGCTTTCTTTTCCCTATTGCATATTTTTCTCTCCTTCATCAAAAATTATTTGTCCATGTATCTGTGGATTTATTTCTGGGTTTTCAATTCTTTTCCATTGGTCTCTGTGTTTGATTTTCTGCCAATACCAAACTGTTTTTATTATTAACGTTTTGCAGTATGAATTGAAATCGGGGAACGTGATACCACTCTGATGAACATAGATGCAAAAATCCTAAACAAAATGTTAGCAAATAGAATAAAACAGGGGAGTTCCCTGATGGTGTAGTGGCTTGGGGCTTTGGCGCTGGCGCTGTCGGCACTGCGGCCTGGGTTCGATTCCCAGTCAGGGAGCTGCCCACATACCAAAAAGAAAAAAAAAAAAAGAATAAAACAATGCATGAAAAAGATTATACACCACAATCAAGTGGGATTCATCCCAGGAGCACAAGGAGGGTTCAACATATGCAAATCAATCAATATGATACACCCTCCTCCATTTTTTAAAATTAAAATATTCCTCATGTGCACTTTAAAAAGTTACTTTCTGTTATTGGAATTTAGAATTTGATATATATATATCCACAAGATCTACATTATTTATTGTGTTATTCAGATCTTCTATCCTTACTCAATTTTTATTTTTCTTGGACTATGAGAAATGCAATAAAGTTAAAGTCTATTATTAATGCATTTCTGTCTACCTCTCTTTGCTTCTCCTGTACTTTCTGTTTCATTCAAGTTGTTGCTGTTTTATAAAATGTGTGGATATTACTATGTTTCTGTGAATTACAGCCCTTAACATTATGAAGTGTACTTTCAAAAAGTGTTTTTTGGCTTGCATTATATGTGTGTGTATATGTGTTATACTATGTGGTCTATTTTTTTTTCACTCTCTTTTTGATATTTTTCTTGCTATTTGAGAAAGCTCCTTCTTTTTGTTTTACATATTACCTCTCAATAAGTATCTTTCTATAGTACCTTTAATTCCCTCTTTATTATATGCTATCTATTACTCTTACAATTAAAATAAACCAATGATAACTGATTACCTGTCTTCTCACTTAATATTTGCAAGACAATTAACAAGCTTATTTTACTTTCTCTATATTCCTCCACTGTTTTTTTTTTCATTTCAAAGGTAATTTTAATAGTTTTTCTTATGAACCAGTTCCACATTTATTAGAATTCAACCATTATTTTTTTTTTTAAACTTTGCAACTTACAATCAAACATATGGGTCATATATGATAAGTACAAACATTTTCCTACCTCAATCACCTTTAAATAAAAAATGTCTCTCCTTAAAAACAGAATAAAGACTCACTTTCCAGGTAAATGATTGCTGTATATGTTTCATGGAGCGAAAAAAAAAGACAAAATATTTGTAAATATGAATTTACCTCTAAACCAGAATTATGCTAACTTAGAATTCCTGTTGGTTACATTTGCTTTTTTTTGTACTCCCCTTCTCTTGTCATTAGGTTCTCATAGGACCAGGTCACCCTATTTGTCACGAAAGGAATGTGTGCCTGAGGAACATCTGAGAGTAGCCCTCTCGGTCTGTAAGAAAGTGTGTGCCCACCTCACGATTCGAGGAGCAAGCTCTCAAAGGGGCTTCAAAACACGTTCTCATTTTCTACACCTTTTGAGTGGGTGAAGGAAACTTTCCCTTTCATTTCCTGAGTTTTGTTTTGGCTGGTTTGGACAACCCTCAGGCTCAACGGGAAGTCTGGAGTGCAGGTTTTTATTTTGGAGAGCCTGATCTCTTCTTTTCCAGCAAGCCATTACGATGCCCTTCCCCGTTCCCCCTCCCCATTTGGGTTGCCTCCAATATGAGACAGAATGAGGCGGGAAAATCTCAGTGTCAACTCCTCCTTTCTGAGCAGCTTTGGCTTAATACATAAGGGGACGAGCCTCTTGCCTGGCCTACAGCATCACCTGGTTTCATGCTCCAGGATTATACAAATTCCACACCACTGTGGAGAGGACAAATGTTCAGGGTTTAACACCTTCTGAGGTCCCTTCTCAGTTCACCCATTTAGGCATTACTCCTCCCCTCTTGTTTTCTCCTTCTGTTCTCTCCTTAGCCTTTCTAACTTCTTCTTGGCTTGCTAATTTTTGTCTCTTTTCTCTGGTCCATCAATGATTGGAGGCCCTAGGCCAATAATAAATGACTTTTAGCAACTCCTACTAGCAATTTGTATGCTTTATGCCAAATGCTTCAAGTTGCTTGGAGTCAAGTTGCAGAGCACTGGAAAGGTGTAAGCCTGGGTTTAAGTCCTGGCTCAGTCACAAAACAGCTGGGAAGTCTTTATAGCTGGTGTTTACTAAGTCTGATGTGCAGAGTTGTGCTACAAACATGCCTTGATACCAGATATAGCTGCAGATGGCAAAATCTCACACAATTTTACCTACATACACATAAGACACAATCAGTATGTGAGAAAGAACTTGCTTTTCAAGAAAGAAGGACAGAAGACACAGCTAGTCATATTAGCTACTTCTGTCAAGTCCCTGAAAGGCTGTCAGCAGAAACATCCTCACAAGCTCTCACCTCTCAGCCTGGCTCTAGCAGGCATCCGCCCACCCCTTGTCCCATAGTGGGAATATTTGGGAAGGCTCTTTTCCTCTTGGACTCATTTTAAATTACATTCTGGCAGCAGTTAGATAAATTCTATCTGTCTTCTGAGCCCCAGGACCCCCTGAGATAGCTACTTATAATTGAAGAAAGAAGAGAAACCAAAACTTGACTCAGGCAGTTTGGGTTTATGTGCTTGGTCAATTTACCTGGTGATTCCCTAGAGGATTTGGAGGATAAAGTTACCTAAGAGTGAAAAAAATAAGAAGTAGAGGTCCTTACAATAGAAGTTCTGCTTTATACTAAATAAAAACAGTCAACCTGGGCTTTTATATATACAAGGTCAAGTTAAATAACTTGGAATCCATGTCTAGCTTTCACATAAACATTCAGGCTGGAGTCAAGGGTGCATAATTGCTTTATATGATGCTTTGTCTGTATCAGGCTGAAGTGCAGTTAGTTAGACTTACGTTAATGACTTCAGGGCTCTGGACATGATTTCCACACAGGCAGGGCTCTGATATGGTTGCAGACTTAATGCAAGAATTAGCATTCCGCAAAGCTCCAGGACGGTCCCTCGGTGTTCTCATTTTATACCCTCTCCATCTGAAGGTTTGTCTGGCCTTGCGACTTTTAATTACTACCTAAATGTGAACAGCCTTCCAGAGCTAAATTTTTTATCTTTTGCTATTTGTGGAACACTGGTGTGAGGCCGTGATCAGGTGTCTACTATATTTCCACTGTCTCGGTTACCCAAGCACGTAACTCCTGTCACTGCCAAAGACTACTTCTCCTCTCAACTCTCTTTTGTAAATGGTGCCTTTAATGAGGAGACAACCCTCACATTAAGAAGAATAATGCAATACTAAGTAGGCCTAACTATTCTAATGCTGTGTACAGCAAAACAATGAAGCCCCTTTACTTTAATAAGTGTCCAGAAGCTACGCACCTTTTGCAGCGTGGCCATGGCCCCTTTGTTGGTATAGCTATAACTGTTTTTGCCGGTTTCATCCCCTGTGTTAGACGGTGCAAGCTCCTTCAGGGCAGGAACTGTGTTACCTATTTTTTGTGTGCTCCACAGAACATCAGATAGTGATTTTGTAGTAGATGCTCAGTAAATACTTACTTAACGACTAAATAGGAGAAGGAACAAATGGAGAGGCAAGACCTTCTCTTAAGGGAAGTTCAGCCTTGAGTTCTGTGGTCTTTAATGACTATAGTGGGTTTTGTGGCATTTCAAAAGCATGCCTTTTCTGAAAAATCTGTTCCTCATATTTTCTAAGAGTTGAGTGTATAGTTTATAAGTGTCATCTAATGCTGTTAGCTACATTTAAAAGGTGAGATGGTTGGCATTTTAGTACTAGAGATTTTGAAAATCAAATCTATAAATAATGATTCCCTTTTTCCTCATTCAAAAGACATAAAAATGGGGCAGTCCCCTGGAAAATACACATTCCTATAAAGTCCCTAGGTTGAGATGGGGTAAAAATTCATTACCATTTTAAAATTTGGTACATGTTCATTGAACTTTGAGAGCTAATCTTATGGGAACTGTATTGTGAAGTTAACCTGCAAAATGGTGCAATTCCACTAGAGGAATTCCTTCTTGGGATGTGAGATCCATCTGGATTTTTAAGAATTCTTTTTCAAAAGAAATGCATGAAACTGGGAGGAAAAGAAGTAAAAAGGGATAAGATAAGAAACTCTACTAATGAGGTGACACTAGGTGATCTCTACCATACTTTGTGCCTCCAAATGTTTGAGTAGTATGTGAATTAATGGTCAATGTGTGTTAGGGATTCTAGTCATAAGAAGAAACCAACTTCATGTACTCCCCAATGATTAAGAGTACTATCTCTAACCAAGTGACTGAACATCATTATGTATAATTGACTTAAACCACTCCAATGAATACCAGCTGATTTAAAATAAAATCCGTACATCTTACTATGGACTGTAAAGTCTTACTTTATGCCGTTGCCAGTATCTCGCATCTCATCTCCCACCACACTCTCCATCATTCTCTATGTTCCATTCACATCAGTTCTCTGTTGAGTCTTTGGAAATATCAAGTCTCTGTCTTGCTTCACTCATGCATTTTTATTTCCTGGTTTACTGTGCCTAGAATATTCTCCAATATCTTTGCATATCTGCTTAGTTCTCAACTCTCTTCTTAATAATTACTGGAAAGTAGCATTTCAAAGTCACTCTTAGTCATTGCACTATGCTTTATTTTTTCTTGTAGCTGTATTCACTGATTGGAGTTCAGCTGTATGTCATTACATATCTCCTATTTGTTTAAATTATTCATCTATCAGCTTTTGTCTGTCTCTCTGTACTGGTCTATAAATTCTTTAAAAAGATGGGCCTTGACAGTTTTTCTAGAATAGGGCATAGGACAGAGTATGTGCCTACACTTAGAATGTAAGAAACCCTAGAAAAATGTATCTCCTAAACTGGCAGTAAGAAAAAAAACTGGATAATATACAAAAATCAAATTTTCCTTGAGCCCATTATAGATTGAGGTTACAAGACAACAAACAAACTAAATTCCAAAATGTGATAAATCTCTTCAAAGGAAGAAGAGGCACATAAACTGTGTTTGACAGAGCATAAGAGAAAGAGATGGCTTCCATTAATTTAATGAATTCTTAAAGGCCAAGCATGGGCAAGTGTGACAATTTAGAATGACTGAAAGCCCCAGACACAAGAGGAATCTGTACTTACTCGCAAACAACGTTTTATGAGCCTCTTATTGGGTGTTCCGCATGAAGATTGGGGACAATCTTCAAGAGAACCAGGGGACCTCCCTCTATGATGCAGGCATGTAGGAGACTATTGAAGCTGTGGGCTGGAAAGCCAGGCATGACACAACATACATTTCTCTGAACCTTTCTCTCATATGAAGAGAAGACTTAAGGCAGTGAAGGAGAGTAGAAAATCCTTCTGCCCAGGGCTTAGGCAAGATCCATAAGTTCTGAAAAAAAAAAAAAAAAAAAGAATAGAAGAAAAAGCTGCCTTTTCCTAGGGGACAGGCAGAAAACATTTTTAGTCCTAGTATCCTGCATAGATACAAAATAGAAGTCTGCTGTCATTGAGGGAGGGGCAAGAAATTATCTCTTGTCCAGGAGCTTCCATAGGTACAAGAAAGAGTTAGTCATGGGTGGGGAGGAACAGCAATACAGAAAATGCTCCACTCTTGAGGCCCACATGCAGAGTGTATGTTAAGACTAAGAGTGAAAGAGAAATAGGAAGACTCCTCTGGTCCCAAATCTTACTTCAGTAGTGAGTAAAAAGCAATACTCACCTACTCCCAGAGCATGGCACAGGAATGCAGAGACGGCTGAAAACTGAGAGTGGAGCTAGAATATTAAGAAAAATCTTCCCACACCCTAGACCTCATCCCAACTACAAGTCAACAGCAACTTACTGAAAGGTAAACTTAAAATCTGTATAGTACCAAAACAAAAATCCAGATAAATTATTATCTACATTGATTCACAATCTCCCCGCCTTCCCCCATACTAATAGGCTAGTACAAAGAAGATATGGCTATCTCTGGCCAAAAATACTATTTGTCTCTGTTTCTCCTCTCCCTCTACACACGAATTCTGGCATGTAATAAAAATTCTGAGACATACATAGAAAAAAGAAAATAAAAAAATACTACCCCATTATCAAGATAAGGCTAATGACAGAACTGTAGTCAGAAACTTGAAGATAGCACAGATGTTGGAGCTATCAAACAGAGACTTTAAAATAACTATGATAATTTATACGAATGTATCTACTAAAACATAAACAACATGTAAAAACAAATGGGGAATTTCAGCAGAGAAACAGAATTATAAAAGGGAGACAAATAGAAATACTAGTAAAAAAAGGATATCAGAAATAAATAATTCCCATGACAAGCTTATAATAAGCTCATCATGAGAATGATAAATTTGTAATCATTCATCATTAGTAATCTTAAAGGTAGGTTAACAGAAATGATCCAAACTGAAATATAAGGAAAAAAACAATAAATTACAAAAACCAAACATAACATTCAAGAACTGTGGGGCAATATCGAGTGGTCAAACATATATATGAGTCACTGAAGATCCAGAAGAAAAAGAGACAGAAAACAGAGACAAATATACACAATTAAGGAGATAATGGAGAAGAATTTTACCTAATGAAAGACAAGAAATTCTAGATCCAAGCAGCTCAGAGGATCCCAAGCAGAATGAAGATACACATATATACCAACACACACACACACACACACACACACACACACACAAAGAGAGAGAGAGAGAGAGAGAACCCATACATTTTATACAAAGGAGCAACAAACTGATTTAATGCTGACCTCCAAACAAAATTTATTACTTTTAAAGTGTGGAAAGAAAATATCAGCCAACTTGGAATTCAATGCTTAGTGAAAATATCAATCAAATTTGCAAACAAAACTAATATGTTTTCTGTTACACATAGAGATATCTGTTGTTAACAGTTCTGCACTAAAAGTAAGCTAAAGACAACATCTTAGATGGATATAAAAAAAGGTAGGAAGAATAAAGCAATAATGGGAAGTATTATGTGGTTAAAATACATGTAGAATTTAAGTACACAAATAGAAAATAGCACAACATGTGGGAGAGGAGTAAATGGTAATAACAAATATTTTAATTTGGATAATATTTTAACATATTGACCTGTTTGATATATACATGACATTGTGTTCCAAATCTATGGAATACAAAGTCTTTTCAAGTGTTAAGATAAGCATTTATAAAATTGATCACATTATAAGTAATAAAGCAATTCTCCATGAATTTAAAATGATTGAAGTAATACAGTGTCTCTTCTGACTTCATGGATTTAAGCTAGAAATCCATTTTCGAAAATGGGTTTCTGTCACAAAACACTGGAGAATAGTCAGGTGTCTTAAAATTAATGAATACATTTCTGAATGATGCATGGGTCAAAAAAAACACAATGAGGAGTACAGAATATTTTGAACTGAATGGTAATAAAAATATAATATATATTCAAAGTTTGGGATGCAGGTAAAGCCATTCATAAAAGAAAAATTTTAGTTATAAATAAATCTATTAGAAAAGAAGGCCAAAAATTATTGATTGACGTATTCCTCTCAAATAATTAGAAAAAAATATATAATTAAACATAAAGTGGAAGAAAAAAGTAATAAAGAGCAGATGCTAATGAAATAGAAAGCAAATATATTGTAGACAAATTGTTACAGTCAAATTCTTTGTAAAAGTTAATAAAATTGAAAATTTCTAGTAATAGTGAATGAGAAAAAAGGGGGAAAGTAATAAATTATCAATATTAGGAATTCAAAATGGGACATTACTACAGATCCTACAGATAATTAAAAGAAAATATTATCAATAACTATATGCACCATTCTTGAAAAATACAGCTTAGAAAACTAACACTAGAAGAAAAGAATCTAAATAATTTCATTCTGTCAACTAAACTTAACTCATTATTAGAAACCTACAGTCACAAAACTCCATGCCCATATAAATCCAAGTGAATTTTTAACATTGAAGGAAGAAATAAAATCAATGTCACAGAAACTATTTCAGAAAATAGAAAAAAGACACTCTTCTCAACTAGTATAATTAAGCCAGCATAACTTTGATTTCATAAACTTACCAAGGACATTATAAGAAGAAATATTACCATCCAATCTCTTTTGTATACATAAATACAAAAATTCTTAACAAAATATTAGACAATCAAATCCCGAGAAAAGTAAAAGATTATGATATGAACAAATTGGGTTTATTTCAAGAATGCAATGCTCACTTAACTTTAAAGAATCAACAAATGTATTTGTCACATAAATAGACTAATTGAGAAAAACTATGTCATCATTTCAATAATAACAGAAAAATAATTTGATTAAATTTAGTATCAGTTTGTAAAATTTTGTAGCAAATCAGAAATAGACAAAAATTATCATAATCTAATTAATGAATTTCTCACAAAACCCTTTTAGCTAACATCACAATTAATGCTGAAACATCTACAGTTTTACCATTGAGTAGCAAGACAAAGATAATCTGCTATGACACTTCTATTGATATTGTCCTAAAGTCCTAGCCAGAACAAGAGAGCAAGGAAAAGACATAGAAGCCATTAGGATGGTGTTAGTTTTCTGACTGCTATATTGAATTTTTACAAATGTGGTTATTTAAAAAACAACTTTATTTTCTTTACAGATCTGGAGGCCAGACGTCCAAAATTTGACAGGAATGTGCTCCCTATGGGGAATCTAGAATAAAATCATTCCTGGTTCTTCTAGCTTCTTAGGGACTCAAGTGTTCCTAAGTGTATGGCTGCTTCACGCTTATCTCTGCCTCCATGTTTATGTCAATTTACCCTCTATGTGTCTGTGTTATCTGCCTTTTCTTCTCTCTTATAAGGACACTCCTGATGGCATTTAAGGTCCATCCAGATAATGTAGGAAAGTCTCCTTAACTCAAGACCTTTAATTTAATTATATCTGCAAAGAGTCTTTTTCTAAATAAGGTAATATTTACAAGCTCCAGGGATTAAGATTTGGCACATTTGCGTTGACCATCTACCTCAGATAGAAAATGAATAAATGAAATCATCATTGTTGATAGACAACATGATTTTATAAATTATAAACTAAAATAATTAATAGATACACTATAAGATAAGTAAATTTGTAAGGTTGCTGGACACAAAGCACTATTTTAAAATTAATTGCATTTGACACACAATAAAGAACAACAAAAAAGAGAATAATATCTTAAAGAGATTCCTTAAGCAATAGTATAAAAGCTTACCAAAAAACTAAAAATAATCAAATGATACACAACATCTCTACTGTAAAAACTACCATATCTGAGGGAAACTGAAGAAGACCTAAATAACTAGAGGGCTATATCCTATTTCATGGTTTGAAATATTCAACATTGTAAAGATGACAGATCTTCCTAAGCTGATCAACAGATTCAAAGTAATCTAAATCAAATTTTCAATTGCTTTTTTAAATGGAAATTTACAAGCTGACACTAAAATGTGTATGGGAAGAGAAAAGGCCAATAATAATCAGGACAAGCTTGAAGAAGAGTAATAACATATACTTTTTATTCTACCACATATCATGACAATATAAAACTATAGTAATTAAGACAATGACATATGTAATTAAGACATATTGGCAAACTTAGGGAAAAGAATAGAAAGTCCAGAATGAAACTGAAAGTAACATTACTCTTTCCTTAAGTACTTTCATCTCCTAGAACCCACCCCTAGTTGCCCCATCTTCCATACTCTCCCCCAGTTTCCTGGCTCATTTTCCCTTAGCATAGACTTTTTTTATTAGACAGTTGTCTGTACATTGATCTGAACCCCCTACTACTATAATCTTCTGGAGTGAAAAAAACAAATATAGTACCTCTGTATATAATAAATATTAGTTGCTTCTGTAATTTCTCTCACAGAAAGGAAGCCCTGTAGAGAACTTTCTAGATGATCTGATCCAACTTCCACATCTTACTGAAGAGCAAATTTCAATTCTGAGAGGTGAAGAGCCTTGCTAGAGTAATGTATGAAGTTAATAAACAAACCAAACCTAGAGCTTAGGTAAGAGAAATTCTAAATTGGCAGTCAGGAAATACTAAACGTCTCTATCTCCCTATGAAAAATAAAAAGAATACATTCTAACTTCATATAAAAAAATGACCCTTTCTCTTTGTGTATTTCTCATAATATTGTGATCAATTTTATATTTAAGAACTGGCAGGTCTCCCCAGAATAGATTTTATTTTATAGGGTCAATTTTTCAGAAGAGTAGAATGGAAAGGGAGCCAGAAGAGGGTGACTCCAGTATCTCGGAACCCTCCCCGCTTCTGTTTGGTCTAACACTTGAACAGGGCAGAAATCCTGGCAAGTGCTCCTGGTAGTGCTGTTGGGATGGGAGGGCAAAGAATTGTAAGAAAGCTGTAAGAAAGCCCCCCTACAGGAGACAGGCTGGAGGAGCAGGAGAGCCCAGCAGGTGGCTGCAAGCTGAATGAAGGTAAGGAAGTTCCATCTTGTGAGCCACAATCTGGGTTCTGAATTGATCTGCCCTTTGAGATCCTATTGCTTATCAAGTTAATTTCAGGTCTGCACAGGGTGTCATGAGAAGGGCCATAACCTTGCCCTAGGAAGAAAGTATGAACAGAGAGTGGACCCCCCTCTTCCCTGGGGCCAGTGCTGTGGGGGCAGGGGCAATCTGAGAGCCCTGCAAGAACGAAGAGAATCTCGAGGGGTGAGAGGAGGTGGGAAGCAGCCACGTTAATGAACTGCTGACACACTGTAGCCAGAAATGCTCTTTATTGCACACTTGGATGAATTAAGCATTATTTTATGAAGGAAGTTACTTAAATATTTACATCTCCAGTCCTCTGTATTCTGTGGCATGTAAACCATTGTATTCCAGGGGAATATAAGCTTGCTTCTTCACATCTCTGGTCATATGTTTCTCTCATCAGAGAGGTGGTGTCTGAAACAGGAAAGATTAGTTCACAAATAGGCAACCCACCTTCTCAGTAGACAAGAAGTCTCCTCTCTCTCTCTCTCTCTCTCTCTCTCTCTCTCTCTCTCTCCTTATGTTTCTGTCACAACTTGGAGCTCTCTGGCAGGAAATACATTCACATCCAATGGTTCTGAAATGAATTGGGAACAAGCAGGTGGTAGGGAGAAGAGCTGGAACAGGTATCTCAGCATCAAGAGGCCCAGGCATGGCAGACATTGGCAGCATTTCAACAGGAACACAGAGAGAATTTCAGATGTGGGAAACAAGACTCATTCAACTAGAGGATTACTTTAATCCTAGACTCCCAAACAACACAGATTGCTGCCTCCAAGAGTCAGCCAGGCTCCATTCATAGGAAATCACTGGTGGGACAAGAGTTAATATCTGCTCCCTAAAAATTTCAACTGGTCTCTGCTATGATGGACAGGCTCATGTCAAGAAAAGGTAGACATACAAGAGAGAAGCTTATTTTCCTCTTTCACCCTTCCATAATGCCCCAGGGTAGAAAGTGTGGTGAGAAATTGTCACATGTCAAACTGTCTCAATCCCTCTTTTTATAGCGGTTGTGGAAAATGGAGGAAATGTTTGAGCCCTTGGACCATGTATTTTAAAAAATAATTATAAAATAAGAAAAATATGCATTTCATGCATGAAGCATTTTAAGACACTGGAGTATGAATTTCACAAAAGTTTATACTTTGGTCAGAACACTGGTGGGCATTCATAACTTACTATAAACTTTGACTTTAGTGCCTGGATTCTTGGGGAGGCTGTGTCCGCTTCAGCAGCTCCTGCCAGCTTTCACAGTTCATAGCCCTCTATGAGTAGGTCACAATTTTACATTCCAGGAGAACGTGTCATTCGGGACACACTCCCATCATGGTGAAAATGGCTAAGGAGTAAGTTGAAGTTGAACAGGTTTCCTCTGTGCATTTTGGGTTCTTTTCTTTTTTCCTCTTGAGAGAATTTTAGAAACATTTTTTAGGAATCACAGGCTTTAGGGAGAAAAACAAACCAACAAACCCACAATCACTTATTTATTGAAAAAGTACAGAGTAGAACAGAATGGCCAAGGGCTCAAGTTCTAGGTCTAGTCTGCCTAGCTTTACTTCTCATCCCTAATCCTTACCAACTATGTGGACTTGGGCAAAGATGTAACCTATCTATGTCTCAAGCCCATCATATATGGTAAAATGGGGACATAACAGAACTTAGCCTCATACAATTGTTGTATGTAAAGGAACATATTGCTGATGAGTACATATTGGCTGGCTACATTGAAAACTTAGGTTTTCTTAACACCTGTGTGGTCAAATCTCTTTTATTTGTCCTT
Organism: Lyroderma lyra; assembly: GCA_004026885.1. Taxonomy (NCBI): domain Eukaryota; kingdom Metazoa; phylum Chordata; class Mammalia; order Chiroptera; family Megadermatidae; genus Lyroderma; species Lyroderma lyra. The sequence goes on from PVJL010013500.1 coordinate 12,522, forward strand.
TTAAAAATAAAATTATCATATCTTTATATCTTCCATTATATGTTAAAACAATTTAGAAATCACACAAAAGTAGAAAAGAAAAAAAAAAAGCATTTTTGTTGTCCCATTTAAGAGAAAAACAGTAGTTAAATTTTGACATGTTTCCTTCTGGTCTTTTCCTGACAGATTAAAAAAAGAGTCATACACATAGTCGTAGGTTTGCTACTAATACCAAGGCAGAGGTGGGTGCTTTTTGAACATAAGTGTACTGATTGGCTCAAAACTAGACCTAACTTCATCTTGCTTGATGCAGTGTTCAGAGTGATCTCTGTGTTTGTACCATGGAGAACTCCTGCTTTTCCAGTCAAAGAGCAAGACCCCCAAGGGGGAAATTACATAATTTATTCATTTTTATAACCCTATCATTTTTATAAGTGTATGTCTAGGCATGTAACAGATTCTCAATAAATAGTTGTAAAACCAGATTGAGCAGCCATGGGTTTATTTATTAATATTGTTATCATACTAGTATTGAAAACATGAGCTAAGGCAGGACCCAAACCTTGTTTGCTAAAGTAGTTGATGTTTCTAAGAAGTGACAGTTACTGTTAATGAATTCTCAAAAGGATCCTGAGTCCTCTGGCTTAACCTTTGAGGAGAACCTTTGCTCCTATTAGGGATAGCATTGAATCTTCAGAGCTGGTTTGGAGATTTTCACAGAAGAGCATAAATACTTAAGTAACTCAGCCCAAAGATGGGTGCTTGTTAACCTTTTTAAAGGCCAGTTTGGGGAAGATCAAAGATGGTGGGTTGATGGAGGAAGGACACACTTCCTCAGTTGGCCCCATCAGGTGGGATGGTGGGCATAATCTGATTAATCTCACATTGGATATTCTGGCAGGATTAGCTCTCACACGGAAGTCTTACACAGTGCTCCACCTATTCATTCTCTTCTGGGTGGAACACTTACTCCTTACTGCCTATGCCCATTGAGGTACTTCTGCCCAGTCCAGAATTGATTTTAGGAACCAACTTTTGTCCACCATTTACATCTTAGCAGAAATGAATCACTGTGCTCCTATCCCCAGATGGATTAATTCTTTAAACCTCATATGTCACTGTAAAAAAAAGTATTTCTGTCTCCATGGCAGCCAATAAGAAAGAGAAGAATTTGAGGAGCATTAGATTATCTCAGGTCCTGGAGTTGTACTATAAAATTGATCCTTTCATTATGTCTACCCTTGCCCTTACTTACCCCAATGCTCCTAGAACCCTTTTCCTAACAACCTGTATATAAGTATCCTTTCTTTCTTTTCTTTGAACCACAGAACTGCAAACATTGATTTTCTAATTGCATCTTCACAATAACTAGTATAGCTGTTAGGGAAGGGATTGATATTATGTGTATATCCATTTCACAGATGAAGAAATTAGGATTTAGAAAGAAGGACTATCAAAAGAAAGGGCATAAGATTTAGTGGCAGAGCCGGGAGTAGAAGCCGCATGCCATGACTTGGGCCCAGAACATTTTTCTCAACAGTACAGCTGTATACTGAGTTGGTGTCTGAAGTTGGGACCAGTAACTCTTCCTTAGGAATGTGTCTTCTTTGCCATCTATTCAAGTAAAGACCAGACTTTGGTGGAAGAGGTAGTTTGACTTTAGTGAGATGGCACTCACTTCCATGGGCCTGCCCACAGGTGAGAAGAGATGTATTGGGTAGGTCAAGTGGCTAGGGCTGATCGTATCTGACCTCTGTCCTCACTAGTCTGTGAAGCAGTCTAGGACCTCTTTCTAGTCTGGCCAGATATCCCCCCGCCACCCACCCAACACTTCGTAGAAATAAGTCTTACATGTGTACTCTAACTCTTTCTCTAGTAATTCCAAGTTGAAATTGACATTGTTATAGTCTACTTACTATTTATTCACTTTTACTTATCTGTGGTCTCCAAGGTATCAGTGCTGCTGATACTTGCTGAGAGGCAAGTGGTCTGTGGAGAGAGTATCATATAAGGTGAGCTGTGTTAGTATGATTTTGCCATGTCAGCAAATAGATTTATAGAGTTCAGGGGATCCAGGTGTGAACATTTTGGAGGGCTATCATAGCATAAAGTCTCAGTGGCTTAATACAATACAAGTTTGTTTCTTGTTTATGTAATCATAAAGTTTAGTGAGTATAATGCAGCTTTCCCCTATCTTGTATTTCTGCCATTTAGGACATGTGACATTTAGGTCAAACATTGCATTTAAATCAAGTGAAAAGGAGATTACTTGATTAATAACGTAGCCTTAACTAGGGAAGTGTTGGTGTGGAGAGAGGATGGAAGCCTGCTTGGGAAGGGCTCAAGAGATAATAGGAAGAGAGTAATTAAAGACAGTACATATAGGGCTGAGGTTGTTTGTGTAGAGCTTATAGTGGTCCTCAGAAACACTGAGAAGTTGATAAAGTTTGTCTGGGAGCCACTCTATCAGGGTAAGAATTCTAGACTGGCAGTCAAAATCCCTGAATTTAAGCTCAGGCTAGTCATCTATTTCTCTGAATATTTACTTTGCTACATGCCCTTATTGTCAACCAGAGATAATGTATTTAATGTGTTACACACACACACACACACACACACACACACACACACATTTATTGTGAATCAGACATTTGTGGAACTGATTTGAATTGAAATAAGCAAACAAAAATGCAGCGTTGTAAGGGCTTTAACAGAGGTTTGAAAAAGGACTACTTATACCTGAGAATAAATTAGGCTATGGTAAATTAGTCTTTCATTATACATTATATGTTCAGTTAATTCTCTGTTACAGAAAGATCTGTCCTTCTATTAGTGTGATGATCAAGGAGATAGCAGCATACGATTATTATGAGTATCACATTTGGAACTCACCACTCTTAGGCTTAAATCTGTACTTTACCATTTACAGCTGTGTGGCCATGGTCACATTAATTAATCTTTCCCTGTTTCAACTTTTCCATCTGTAAAATGATTTTTATAATCCTATCCTGTAAGTTAGATAATTCAGAACTCATGTAAAGAACCTGGAACAATGCTAAATAAATATTAAGCATTGTTGTTATTACAGTTAACTGGATGTGAAGACAACGTTGGGGTAGTTATGAAAGGAGGGAAGACTCAGAGAAGGCAGTGGAGAAAATCCTTTCAGGCATCTATTTAAAGGATGGAGAGCAGGGGCATGGGTCTACAGATAGAAGGTCAATTTTAAATCTATATTGAATGTAGATGATTATGAGGAGGGCCTGAATTAAGACAGTAACCATGGGAGTGGTAAGGACAGAATGGCTTCCAGCATTCTGTAGGAAATAGAATCAGAAAAACTTGGTGGTATGGAAGGGAAGAATGGAGGCTAACTCCCAGAGTTCAAGTCTTGGAGACTGGATGGTGTCATCAACTAAGAGATGTGTTGTGAGAGAAGAAGATGAACTCAATCTGGCCCTATTCACTTCCAGGTGCTGTGGGACTCAGGTACAGATGACTATAGTCCATTGATGTGTAATTATGAGCTCCTGTTCTCTTCATCCTGTTCAAAAATAAAGATTCCCATAATATCTGTATCAGAATAACTGGTGGGACCCATGTGTCTGAATGATATTACCCAGGGATAATATAGAACAGGGTTTCTTGGGCTTGACATCATTGACATTTTGGATGGGAGAGTTTTTATTTGTTTGTTTGTTTGTTGTGGGGGACTGTCCGGTGCCTGGTAAGATGTTTCACATCCCTGGCTTCTACCCAATAGATGCCAGTAGCAATCCAGTTGTGACAATCAAAAATGTCTCCAGAAATTGCAAAATATCCTTCGGAGACACAATTGCCCTTGACTGAGAATCATTGATTAGAATAAAGACAAGATGCTAAAAGACTGAATCCTGAAATCTAGCAGTGCTTAAAACAAGCTTTATTCCCAGCCAGGAAACTATCCCCCCAAAAAAATTAATTAAAAAAAAAAATAAAACAAGCTTGTCCAACTTGTGGCCTGCAGGCTGCATGTAGCCCAGGATGGCTTTGAAGGCAGCCCAACACAAATTTGTAATTTTGTTAAAATATTACAAAAGTCTTGCACGGATCCTTTTATTTATTTATTTATTTATTTATTTGTTTGTTTGTTTGTTTATTTAGCTCATCAGCTTTTGATAGTGTTAGTGTATTTTATGTGTGGCTCAAGACAATTCTTCTTCCAATGTGGCCCAGGAAAGCCAAAAGTTTGGACATTCCTGATTTAAAAGGAAGGTTGAAGCAGAAGGGTTAGTATGAACAATTAAGAGAGTAGAGTTCCAAGAAAGACGTATTTAGAAAAGTAAACCTCTCAAGAAGGGTTGCATAAAATATGAACAGAAAAAAAAAAAGATCTTTGAATTTGGTTGTGAGGAGGTCCTTGGTGACCCTATTCATAAGACTGGTGGGGAGATGAGCCTAGAGGTGGGGAATAAATAAAATGCTTGAAAGTAGAGCTGGTGAAAGTAAACTAATGAAATTGAGTAGGAAATGAAGGAGTGAGGAGAACAATAATTAAAGGGGTGAGGAATCAAGGGAGTGTCCTCTAAAGAATGAAACTTCTGTAGAGCTAGATGGTGAGCTCCTTGTAAGCAATGACACTATATATATATATATATATATATTTTTTTTTTTAAATGTCAAGCTTGATTTATAGCAAAGGCTCAATAAACATAAGTTGGTTGAATCAGGGACTTATTTTGTTAACCTTTCTGGACTTAGGATATTTTAAAAACAACTCCACAAAGAAAGTGATGTTTAACACAAAGGGATGAATCACAAATGGCAGAATTTCAGACATGAGTCAGAGATATTTTGGATGTAGACTTGCCTTGTGTCTTCTAACTATACCACCTACTCACCTCACATTCCCCACAGGAACCAAAGGTTTCCTTTTTTGTTGCCAAACGGACTTTGTTCTCTAGCTCAAGCCATGGGTAATTATTTCACCCTTGACTAATTGACGGTGACAAATGGCTACTAAATTGGGTAGATAAGGAGAACAAATTTGGTATCCTTGTCTTTCCTGGACTTTTCAGGCTGGGAAAGCTTGGCATGTGCCCTTGGATTGAATTGCACAAAATTGTACTGTCAATCTTAAGGATGTCTGAATGAGCTAATGAGATGCAAATAGTGACACATTAAAAAAAAAAGAGAAAAAAGAGCTTAACTGGAAACCTCATAACTTATCATGTTGTCCTAAGGGCGGCAGCAGAGTACAGAAAAGGAGAGGGGGAAAAACAGCTAACAGCATGACTTTTGAGTGATGTGTTCTTGGTTTATCTATAGCTTATAAACATAATCGCAGTCTAAACAGATGAATGAGAAGAGGTTCTGAGAAAGAAAATCTCATATTTGAAGATTCAGAATTGTAGTTCTATAAAGCCGCAAACAAAGCAAAAGTTTATTTTCATTTGGTTTTGACCATAACTCATTTCTACTTGCCCCATAAGAACTCATAACCAGAATTAGATTTTTAAAAAATGGTAACCAATATCACTTACACCACAAATCATCCCAGATCATAGCCTTCAAGAAGCCAGGACTTGGTACAGCCTCACTCATGACTTTTCATTGTATCACCTAGCCTGAGGCCTGTCACCTAGCAGTTGCTTAGTTAATGTTTATTGAACTGAAATGGAGTGGTTTTCTAAATTGATACAGTTTTAAGTAGGATATTGAATGTCTAATTCGATTTTAAATAACTCAAAAAAATTCAGCCTAGTATCAGGTGACACCATTGGTCTTGAAGAGAATAGCTCTTAGGTAAGCCCCAACTTTTGATATATTACTAACCAGCCAGCTTAATCAGAACGCCTTTCTTGAAGCCCACATGATGAGCAGTGACATGCTAATTGAAATGTACTTTCCCCAGTGAACCACTTAACAATTTATATAAATATCAAAGCCCTGGGCTTTACTGTCAGTCTTTGTTTTGGAATGAGAAATTTATAAAAAACATATGTTTCCAACTGTCATTGACAAAGTGTTCTGAAAATATGGCCACTGAATCACATCCGACTTTTCTTTCTGCAGACACTGAGCTAGTCAGGGTGCATTTCTCTGTTAATAACATCTCCTTTCAGAAGGAATCTACTCCACACCGGAGTTTCATTACTAAATTCTGGGGAGCTGTTGATAATGGAGGCGGTATCTAGGGAAAGAATGGCCAAGGGGAAAGAGCTAATGTATTTGAAATTCTAATTCTGGGAGATGAGAAAAGGGAAGCAATTATGAGGGAAACTACTGATCTTTTGGCTGGCTTGGTAATCCTAATGAATAATGCTGTCTTCTCTTGTACCGTTAGACAGGAGTCTGTGTCCCTTTCACAGGCGAAGTTCTGTGATTGTAAGTGAAATCCTTCTTGAATCTGGAGGCCTTCCTGTTTGAGTTGGAAAAGGGACAGTCAGACTGTGATCCTAAGTCTGGCTTGCAGGAGGACTTGGGAGTTAGTTGAGCTAAAAGTGTGAAATCCTACAATGACTGTATCATTGTGCCAGACAGAGCCTCTTTTGTCTCTGTAAGCTATCTGACTTTCCCATAGGGTTTCTTTCTCCAAACATGCCTCAAATGGTTGCTTAATGAAAAATGTCACTCAGGACAAGGTAACTTTCACCAACGACGATACATGGGGGACTTTCTAGTAATTTTAGTCATATGGGAGAGCAGGACAAGCTTAGACAGCTTGGGAAAATGAGTTCTGAGAGTGGAACCCAAAGAACCGCCTGGCTGGTGGGGGAGAGGGAATGGGTCATATGTCAGTCTGTGTCCTCCATAAGCTTCTCCAATCCATTTCAAAAATGCCACACACTCTGAAACCCATGCAATTGTTTTGCTTCTAGACTACATATAAATCTTTTAATTGTATGTCCTAAGCCTTAAGACATTTATGTAGAATTGTTCTGGTGAAAAAAAAAGCAAGGAAGGAAGACAGAAACTTTTGCTGGCAGCCAAGGGATCTGCATTGCATTTCTATTTAGATCATTTTGCTTGACATTTGTTTCCCAAGGTTTCCTGGATTTTAATAATATATCTTTCATCACCAAATCACCAAAAACTGGTTGTAGGGAACTGTTCTGGGGCTTTGGAGTGATATCAGGGATTACTTTATAACTGGGAATTTATGAATTGAACTGGGTTTACAAATGACTTGCTTTTCTCAGTTTAATGGTCAAATCATGAAACTGATAACTCATTCCTGGAAGTGTATGTATATGTACGTTAATGGATCTTTGAGACCAGGATTAAAAACAATCAACTCTCTCTCTCTCTCTCTCAACTAGTTTTAATTAAGACACTAGCTGAATAGATGAGCTCTGACTGCCAGGCACTGTAGGCTTTAAAGTGTCCATTTTAATGTGTTCTTATGTCTCTCTACCCTTGACCTCCTCCTCTAAGAGCTACAGGGCTGAATTTTCTTTCTCTTTTTTCACTTTTTGGCAGCTGTCAGTTGACTCGGCAACCCAAGCAAGGCATTGTGCAGCCCAGTGGATGGACTTCCAGCAGGAACCAGCAGCAGAGAAGCCCTGAGCTCGTGTTTGCTCACCTGCACCGTGGAAGTCACTGAGCTGGCCATGGGTGCTGGGGGTGGTGGGGTGAGGAAGGACAAGTGAGCATGGTGTCTTTCTGAGCACATCTGTTTTATTTCATATCTGTCTGACGGCTGTAGCAGGGCAGGGGGTAACAGGAGGCGGGGGTTGATAGATTTGGGGTTTCTACAAAAGATATGTTTGGATTTCCATTTCATAGGGATAAAAGAACTTGTGTTTGCTGTGTTTGCCAAATTGCAAGCCCATAGAAATATCCTGGGAAGAGTGGACTCAACTGCAGCCTTTGGAGTGGAGGTGATTTATGGCTGGCCAAAGGAGGCGTGCAGGTCCACCCAGTGAGAAAGGTGGGAATTGAGGAAGCAGAATTAGAAAATGAAAGAACTGGAATTTTCCTGACTCTCTGAAAGCTCAGTATGACATTGTAATGAGTTAGCTGTAAACGAAAAAGAAACATATGGATTAAACTTGCCTTCAAGTGAGGGAAGTAGTGGGAAACAATAGTTGCAAGCTATCTCAGTTGACAGGCGAAATATCTTCCCATGATGGCCTCTCTCCCAGTTTCAGAGAACAGTTGCTTTGAAAGCTGATAGTCAAACTGCTTTTACTATTCCCAAGATGATAGATGTTCTGGGATTTACTTCCCATCCCTTCCATCAACCTTCTACAGCCATGACCATGTTCAAATTGTAAGGTCTCTTTCACGGTCCTGTTAGGACAATCTTTTTGGCTGCCATTGCTATTACTTTCTTAGCTTCAGTGAATTTTCAACACAGTAATTTTAATGGTAATTTATTTTCAAAGATATGAATTGAAAATGTGTGATATTTAAGGTTATAGTATCTTTTCTCTGGTTTACCTTTACAGGCTCTGCTATATACTCAAATGCATGATGATTTTGGTTAATGTTAAAACATTTAGAAATGTTCTTTTGGAGAGTTTTCAGTTCTGTACATGTTGCTAGGGTGCTGGAGTAATTCTTGGGGTAAGCTACCCTTGAGGGGAGGTTGGAGAAAGGAGGGAAAGAAGACTGCAAAGGAATATTCTAAAGAAAATCTAAATGTGAGTTGAACCAGTCTGTACTGGTTCCAATCCTGTATGTAAGTGATAATAGTCACTTTTTTGAGTGCTGACCATGCTCTGGGCTTTTTTTGGAGCTAAGTAAGCATTTGGTGGTCTGCAGTTGGAGAGCACATTTGACATTACCACTGGATTCCCAACTTTGTTGCAGCAAACCTCTTTCTTCTACTTTCTTCACACCTTAGGGCAGGGGTATTCAATATTTGGCTTCCCTGAGCCACACTGGAAGAAGAATTGTCTTGGGCCACACACAAAATACACTAACACTAACAATAGCTGATGAGCTAAAAAAAATGTGCAAAGAATTTCATAATGTTTTAAGAATTTGGGCTGCATTCAAAGCTGTACTGAGAACTCATTGACCACTGTTCGTTTTGTTCACCCATGAAATATTTTGACATTTAAGAGGCATTTTGTAGTAAAGTTGTCTTAGCAGAACAAAGTCAATGTCTTCCTACCCTTTGCATTACCCTCATTCCCTCTGTGGAGCCCTGTGGCCCAAGTCACCTGCCTCAATCTCTTCTACCTGTGAACTCATCTCACTGACTCTGACTGCTGTAACTCAACTGGCCAGGATGTGGATGTGGTCTTGTCATTGCTCTTGTGTTTTCTTCTGCTTTCTTTCTGAGTGTAAATGACCTGTTGCCCCATTTACAAGCTGGAGTGGACATTCTGTTTCATATTACTTCGTCTTAATTGCACCCTTGATGAATGAATAAATGAACAAATAATATATCAGACAATGTTCTGTGACTTACTAGATCTATTCATAGATCATTTCATTTAGTTTAAATGGTTTCCATTATTAATTGCGACCTCTACTAGGGGAGCTGGTGGTTCTGTATGATTTTATTGGTGGTTTAATGTCCAGAGAAAACAAACAAACAAACAAACAAACAAAAAACATTACCCCCTCTAGAATCCTAGGGCGCTTTCCTGGTTAATAAAGCATTTGAATGTTTGTTTTTTTTTAAATCTTTATTCCATGAAAGACTATGTGCAGGGAAGAATAGCAGGAAAGATGCCAGAGAATTTAGTTCATATCTCTTTGGCCCAGTGAAATAATGTGAAAATAGCTTCTTGAGACTTGGAGGTGTTAGAGTGTTGAGTGCATGGCAGGTAATTAAGGAGAATTGTTCCCACATATTATTGTCACAGGCTCAGTGGCTTAAGTTGTGGACTGATAGAAATAAATCCTGTTTGGAAACACAGTATCACACTTTCAGGTAGACCTAGCACCCTGAGAACAGTCAGTGCAAGCTACAACCTGCCAGGGGCTAGAGGGCGAGCATGAAGTGGGAGCTATTGACTTTTATATTTCCTGGGGTAGCAGAAGTCTGTGAGGGATGGAAGGTAAGTGGCACATATGCCCCCATTTCCCACTCTCTTATCTGTGACAGACAACACTAATTAATTATACCAATCTTTCCTGCTTGGCCAGGTTAATCCCAGAATTCTTAATGCAGTTTCTTCAAATCAGGGGAATAAAATTTATTTGCCAACTATGTTGTTTTTATAGACAGGATCATGTTGAGTTTAGTATTGTTTGGTAGATAAAATGAGTTCAATTTTTTAAATTTAATTTTTAAAATTTATTGGGGGGACATTGATTAGTAAAAATTACATAGGTCCCAGATGTACAATTCTACATTACGTGGCCTATGTGTTCTGTTATGTGTTCATCACTCAGAGTCAGTTCTTATTCCACCACCATATATTTGTGTCCCTGTCCCTTCTCCCCGACTCTCCTCTCCCCTTATCTTTAAGTAACTACTAAATTATTGACTATTCTTTATGTAGTTTTGTGTCTTTATTGCTTTTGATTTTATGTTAGCAATCAAACTAAATTTCTCCATCCCTTGCCCTTATTTTACCCACTCTTCCATCCCTCCTTTCATCTTGAAGAAGTCCCTCTAACATTCCTTATAGTCCTGGTTTGGTGCTGATGTATTTCTTTAGCTTTTTCTTATCTGAGAAGATCTTTATCTGTCCTTCAAATTTGAATGCTAGCCTTGCTGGACACATTATTCTTTGTGTAAGTAGTTGGTTTTCATCACGTTGAATATTTTCTGCCAATCCCTTCTGGCCTGTAAAGTTTCTGGTGAGAAATCAGCTGAGAGTTAAGTGAGTGTCCCTTTATAAATTATTACTTGCATTTCTCTTGCTGTTTTTAGAATTTTCTCTTTTTCTTTAACTTTTGCCATTTTAATGATGATGTGTCTTGGGGTGTTCCTATTGGGGATCATCTTGTTTGGGACTCTCTGTGCATCTTGGATTTGCATGTCTATTTCCTTCACCAGGTTAGGAAAATTTTCAGTCATTATTTCCTCAAATAATTTCTTGATCCCTTGCTTTTCCTTTGTTGCTTCTGGTATACCTATGATTCTGATATTTTTATGTTTGATATAGTTCCAGAGGAATCTGAATCCATCCTCATTTTTATATATATTATTTTCTATCTGTTCAGGCTGGGTGTTTTCTGCTAGCTTTTCCTGCAAATTACTGCTTTGCGCTTCTATTTTATCTAGTTTAGTGACTTTTATTCTGTTCTTTATTTCAGTTAATGTAGTCATTATCTCTCCCTGGTCCTTTATAATGGTTTCTAGGTCTTCTTTAATGCTTGCTATCTCTCTGTTGAAATTATTATTCAATTCCTTAAGCATGTTTATAGTTGTTGCTTTGAGCTCTGTTTCTGTTGGGTAATATGTCCCCATCTCTTTATTTGGAGCTCCCTTTCTCTGGTTTCTCATTTTGGCAGCCTCTCTGGACTCTCACTACTGCAGATTCTTTGGTGTTCACTGCTGATACTGGGTGGGCAAAGGTCTGTGGAGGAAGAATGTTTGCAGGTTTGTTTTCTTTCTGTGGCTCCAAGGGCATGCAGAGAGTATGGGTGTGATTTCACCTTTCTGTTCTTGGTTTGCCCCGCGTGCAAATTCTGCCTTGAGCCTTGGGGTCAGCTGTCCTGTATGCTGGTCTTTCAGACCGTGCTGGATGTGGGCTGAGAAACACACACACAGCCCCCTCTCTCTTTCTCCTTCCCAGCCAGAGTGTTTGTGCTGTGGCTCCTCATTGCCCAGTTGTGCCAAGGAGCAGGTTTGTACAATCACCTTGTGATTGTACATTGTGTAGAGTCCTTGGTTGAGGTCTAAGTGTTTTATTAGTTGTAATCTCCAGAGGAGTTTTTTGGAGGTTTCTCTCATGCTGCCATTTTGTTGCCAGGTCCTGAAATGAATTCAATTTTTAAATGATGAAAAGCACCATCTGCTCCCTATATGGTTGATTTTAGGAAATGTTATCTAATTTTTTGAACCTTGGTTTACTCATCTCTGAAATGGAGAAATGACAAATCCCACAGGGTTATTGGCGTGATTAGTGAGATTATATATTTAAAGGGACTAGTAGAGTACTGGGGACATTTAGTTCACTGTGATAGTATGAATGGCTTTGAGCCCTATCAGGCTTGGGAATCCATTTGGTAATTATGACTCTGCATACAGACAGAAGCAAACTTAAGCCTTTCCTTTTTGGGTATGACTTTTAAATGGTGAGAAAAGTTCATTTGCTTCTTTTCTTAGCCTCCTTGTAAGCTTCACGAACACTTACATGACAATATGAATTGGCAGATTCTCTCATAATGGTTTTTCCTTCAAGTGGTCATTACTATTGGCATTGACATAGAGATTTGATTTTAATGTAGTGACACCAACTATTTGGATAAAATTGAAAAATCTACTCCAGTAACTAGAATTCTATTGCCTGCCATTGCCATCATGTTAATGACCTTGGAATTGGTTACCTACTGCTACCCGATTTCAGTGCATTCTTCATGTAATAATTCCAGCATGCTTTAAAGTGCAAACCTGACAGTGCTATTCTCCCTCTTAGAGATTTTTAGTGGCTGCTGTACCAGTCAACATTCTGGTCGAAAAGAACATGGCTCACTCAAATGGTAAACAGGGAGTTCAAAATAAGGAATGTTTACTAAAGTGTGGGCAGAGGTAAGGAAAGTCAGCAAGGACTGTGGTGACTCTCAAGAAAGTGGCAGTGGGAGTGATCACCACCCCGAGACCGAATGGTCAATGTGAGGGAGCACAGTTACTTAGGCATTCTTAATAAGGGTGACATTGCTCCCAGGGGGGAGAAAACTGGGGAAATTGTGAAAAAAATTACCTTTTTATGTATAAAACACAGATATGCGAGTACATAGAGTACATTGACACATACACTCAGTATGTGAGATAAACAGATTTATTTTGTACAAACAGATTTCACTTGGAAATAATTAGGAAAATAAGATATCCTAAAAGATTCCTTAAGGAGGTGACAATGTGAAAAAGATTATGAAACACTGCTGTGGTCAAAGGATTGTGCCACCAAACAAAATTTAAAGCCTTATGTAGAAGCATATGGTGGCTACAACCTGTATGGAGCAGACACCCTGACCTCACTTCTCACTTGTCTCCTGATCATCTGTATTGGACTGCCATGGGCTGAAACCAACTAGAGCCAGAACATAACAGAGTCTCTTGATATAGACCATCCAGGTCAGCCTCGTGGGGCCCAGCTCAGGTAGAGATGGAAGGGCAGATGGAGAATAGCCAATTGTACCACCAGGAGCTCTCAGGATAAAGGCCAAAAATTTATCTGGGATCATAAAGGTTTTCACAACTGGTCTCCTGCCCTGCTCTCCTCTCAACCCGCTTTCACTTGACTCCACCACCTCATCTTTATGTGGCACGTGTTTCTTTCCTTCCTTTTTATCCTTCAACTCCCAGCTTAAATGTCCCTGTCTTAGGGATACCTCCCCAACCTGTGGCAGAAATCCATTCTATTTTAGTTTCTCCAAGGAGCACTCAGAGATTCTTTATAGCACTAATTATAATTGTAACTCAAATACTTATTTGTGTAATCATTTGCTTGATTTCTAGTCCTCCTGCCGGACCAAATGCTTTATGAGGTGAATGCCTAGCACATAGAAAAAGCTCAGTAAATATTTGATAAATAGGTACATACCAGAAGGAAATAAATACACCAAAGGCAAAGAAACTTCCTGGAGCCACGGTCTGTATTAGAAACATACTTTTACCACATGCTAGCTGTGTAATCTTAAGCGAGTTGCTTAACGTATCTGAACCCCACATTTTACTCATCTATGAAATGAGGATAATAATAGTAGCTATTTCATAGGGCTGGGAAGAGGACAAATAAGTTAGTACATGTAAAGCAGTTAGGAGAGTACATGATAATTGCTCAAGAAATGACATCATCATCATCATCACCATTAAATCTCCATTGTGTAATTCTTCTATTGTTGACTGGCTGTTTGGGTGGCATTTGCACTAATCAGAGAAAAAGGGGTATGTTAATCTTAACACTGATTCTAACCATATCATTTTTAGAACTAAGAACCCAATTTTCTTGATACAACATCCTGAAAACAACTTACCTTTTCTCATGTTGAGTATTTGAAGTCTGGGGAAAAGTTATTTGACAACTAATTGAGTTTACTCCTTAAAAAGCAAAGATTTTTTTTTCTGTTGAAATGGAATGTAAAGGTTTAGTGGCTTGGCAAGTCCTTGTTTTGCTGGGTCTCTCCCAAGGCTTTGCTCCGAACTCAACAGCAGGTAAATTAGGGACAAAGTTGGAGACAGTGCAGAAACTGACGCATGGTCTTGCAGCAGTCAGAGTTGCTCTCTGGGAGGTCACTGGGAGACACAGAGAGAACAATTGAGGAGCTCTGCTTGCTAATCACACTGAGACTGGAGACTGAGGATGAAGAACTGGGAGAAGCAAGCAAGGTAACACAACTAATTGCATGAAAAAGAAGCAGTGACAGCACCTGCGAGAAATAGCTAATCCATTTTTCTGGATAGTGTCTCTCTGTCCAGGAGCAATTTAACCAGACTGGGCATACACATCCTGGCTTTTGCACTGCAGCATTTCAAAGGCTTTTTCCTGATCCTAGGCACAGGCTTAATCATGGAGTCTTGTGGTAATCAGAACCTTACTACTCTGTCCTTTAATAGTGCAGAAAAGTGAGGTCTAAAGGGGTCACGTGAGTGACCTCCAGCCGAGCAGTTCTGATAGAATCAGTACGTGATAAAATCAGTATGCCAGCTTTCATCTTGCTGACTCTGGGTTAGTATTATTACCTTCTTTGACTTGCCTTTATGTCTTACCCTTGTTGCCCTCTATTCAGACTCTGACTAGAAATTAAACTTTATTCCCATAAAGGTACATGAGCGAACCAGCTCCATTCCTTGACCACACCATTGAAGTGGGCATCCCCACCGGCACATAGACATTAGCTCCGTTTCTGGTACCCAAGAAATGTCAGCATCGTCGTGCCTTTGATTTTTCGGAGTGAACCGTGCATTTGACATGCGTGGGGGCATGCATGGCCGAGCAATCACTGTCATGGAGGGAAGAATTTATGTTTGCATCTATGTCTCACCTCCTTTCATGTCTGGTCTTGGTAGGCCTTGGGGAATTTGTTGCAGGGAGGGGGCAAGGAGAGCAATGAGAAGGGCTCTCAGGGCTGCTGCAGCCAGGGGGGAATAAGAATGAGACTGCCACTGTTCTACTTCCAGACAAGTAGTGTGTTTTTCACAGTTTATTGGCTTGATGTTCTTGGTCTGAAAGGTTTTCTTGTCAGCAATTAAGGGCTTTCGAAGCATCTTATAGGTTAAACAACCGGGTACACAGAGCCAGGGTTTTTTCCCAAAGGAGGGTCACCAAGGAAAAGAGTGTATCACACACACCTTTAGGGGTGTCTTTCAAAGAGTTCTATTTTCCCTTATTAACCAGGGTAAATTTATCACTCAGAAATTTTTCCAGACCCTTTTTGAAATAGTGCATTTCTGTATCATCTTTGAGGTAAGATTTCTTTTGCTTAGCCATGTTGATATAGCAGGTCTTTATTTTCCCTGTGACACTGGTGGGAAGTACCATGACTGCAGAACTTACGGAGCGAGTAGGTAAGCCCTTTTGGATTTTATAAATGCCCATTTATTCTTTCCTCAGCTTTTATTCTCAGAGTTAAAAGTTCTATGCACTTTAATCAGACTTCATAAGACCATATCTTATTTCCATTGGTTATCATAATTGCCTCTCACTTTTATCCTAGCTCTTCTATAGTTCAAGGACAGAACAATATGCAATATTCCCAGATCTAGGTATACCAAGGGCTAGGAATAAAGAATGGGAATGTCTTCTCTTGGCTTTATTTTGGCCTTCATGGAAATCAGAAAAGGTTGTTAAGACATGTGACCTCTCTTTGCTGTAAGAGCATCGTGCACTGATAACATCAAGGAAAATTTTATCTACCATGCCTATTTCCTAAGTGCACGTGGGTCCCAAGTTCATTTCCTTCCAAATAGTATTCCTTCCACACTGACATCAATCAGACACCCACCTGCTCACTTCCCTGTGCTGTGGTGACCACACAACCTTCTCTGATCAGTCCCCTGGTTCAGCACTGCTTACTTGGCTTAGTGGATGAGAGCATGGCATGGATGGCACCCCATGGGCTGGGGTCCCTCCTCTCCGTGGGTCATCGCTCTGTGAAGGAAGACAGGTTTGTTGGCAGGCACCATTCTTTCTATAAGCAAATGACTCACAGTAGTGTCTTATAGTAATGTTTTCTAAACATTGTTTTGTCTGAAATGCTCAGAAATAAATATATTTTACATTATAGATCAGTACGTGCACATCTGAAACCAAAATTCCACAAAATAATACTCGTGCCAAGTGTTATAAAAGGTAAAAATAAATAATGTATAGTAGAAGAACCATCTCCAAACAAACAATATTTTTAAAAGATGCTAGGTGCATCATACGAAATTGATTTTTGACAGAAACTGCTGAGACCAGCAATTTGAAAAGCAATAGGTTATAGTACTTTTGTGTGAAGGACCCAACTTTCTCTTTTCATATTTTTCCTTTTTAAAATCTCCCCTCCCTCCCTCCCTCTTTCCCTCTCTTCCTTCTTTACTTTCTTCCTTCCTATTTGTCTCTTCTTTTTCCTCTTTTTCTGTCCTTTTTGAGAAATGCTTTTGAAAAGAGATTAAAGTACAAAGTTAGCAACTTACCAATTTGATCTCCACTAAAAGGCCTTAAATTCACACTATTTCTCAGTCTGTGATTCATATCATTGGTCATAGGCTGTGAGTGCCTTCAGCCTTACTTGATGTCGCCAAATTGCTCCCCAAAAAGGTTACACTAGTTAATCTTCCCAGCAGCGGTGTATGAGAGGTCCAAGTCCTCATGTGCTTGCTCAGTAATAACACTAGTATTGTGAAACTTTCAATTTTTGCTAACCTGATAGGAAATTGTTCAAAGGACTATTTCCATAATTACTAATGTAATAGAACATTTATCTTACATATACATGTATCGATCAATCAGACTTCCTTGTATGTGAAATAACATTTCATATTTTTGGTTAGTTTTTATCAGGTTGTATGTTATTATTAATTTGTATCATCTTTTGTATAATATATTCTATATAACAAGCATTTATATAGGAAGCATTTGTTGGTTACATGAATAGCAAATACTTTTTCCCAGTATGTGAAGCAGTAGAAATTGTAATTAATATTTCCCCAATTGTTCCCAAACCATATATTAAATGGTGTCTCATTTTCCCTCTGATTTTCTGTACCATTTCTATTATTTTACAAAGTTTTTATCTATGCATAGGTCTCTTTCTCAGATTTCTTTCTACTATTGTCCTATTTTCTTATCTTTGAAGCAATACCATACCGCTTTAAATGCTATAGTTTTATAATGGGTTTTAATATATAGAAGAGTAAATTTTCCTTCTTGTTCTTCTTCAGATTTACTTGGCTACGCTTGGCTTATAAATCCCCTAAATGCGTTTTAGTATATGTTCTTAAAACTCCATAAAACTTTTTTGTTGGAACTTGAATGAAATTACATTGAATTTACAGACCAATTTGAAAAAGGCTACCATATTTTGGAAATTTTCCAATAATTTAACAAGGTCTGTATCTCTATTCAGATTATTTTTTATTTTTTAATAATAACATAAATTTTCTTCATCAAATGTATTGAAAATACCTTATATCTATTTCTAAGTGACATGCAGTTTTGTTAACAGAATATTATCATTTTTATAATAATTTCTATTGTTTATTTTTGGTGTAGAGGAACGCTATTGATTTTTGTGTGTCAACCTAGAAATCTTTATGAGTTCTCTTACTGCTTCAAAATTTTGTTTTGATTTTCTAACTAGATATATTACCAGTCTAAACACTACTTTATTACTCTCAAATTCTTATAGTGATTGGCTGTTGCAAATAAAACTTATAATTATTTGTGTACAAATATATGGTTCCACAAACTAATGGTTGCCAGGTGGGTAGTGGACTGGTGGGCTGGTGATAAAATAATGAGGAAAGATTAAGAAGTGCAAATTCATAGTTACAAAATAGTCCTGAGGATGTAAAGTACAGCATAGGAAATACAGTGAATAATATCGTAATACGCATAACTATGTATGGTGCCAGGTGGATCACTTTGTAAGTTATATAAATGTCTATCCTCTGTGCTGTACACCTAAACTAATACAATTATCGAATGTCATATGCAGTTTTTAAAAAATGTGAAAACAAATATATTTGGTTTGACAAAAATTTCCATTTTTCTTAAGTGAAGAGTAGAATGACTGGTCATATAATAAGTACATGTTGTACTTTTTAGGAAACTGCCAATCTACTTTTGAAGTAATTATATGATTTTTCACCTAGTTCCACTAGTTGTATGGAAAGACTCCAGTTGTTGCTGCAAACACTTGATATATTCAGCCTTTTTAAATTTTAGACATTCTAGTCAGTGTATAGTGTTTTATTGTATTTTAACTTGCATTTCCCTAATGCCTTATGAGATGGTGTACCTTTTCATGTATTTATTTGTCATCTGAATAATGTGTTCACATCTTTTACCTAGTTTTTAAAATTGGATTGTCTGTCTTCTTGCAATTAACTTGTAAAACTTCTTTATATGTTCAGGATAAAAGTCCTTTGTTAGATAGATGTTTAGCAACTATTTTCTCCAGTCTGTGACTCGTATTTTAATTTTCTTAGTGTATTTTGAAGAACAGAAAAATTTTAATTTGATGCATTGATATTTTCTTTTGCAGTTCATTTTTAGTGTTGTATTTAAGAAATCTTTGCAAACCCAAAGCTATCAAGATTTTCTCCTGTTTTCTTCTTTATGTTATTTTATAATTTTAGTTCTTTCATTTAGGCATAAGATTAATTTTGAGCTAATTTTTGTGATCAAGTAAGAGGCTTATTGTTTATTGTTTGTTTGGTTAGTAGATATTTTACATGTTCAAATTGTTCCAACATAATCTTGCTAAAAAAGATGACCATTTCCCCCATTAAGTTGCCTTGGCATTTTTGTTGACTATAAATTGATCACAAGTGTAAGACCTATTTCTGAACTTGCACTTGTGTTCCACTGATCTACATGCTTATCTTTCTGTCAAAGCCAAATTGACTTGATTACAGTAGTTTTAAAATACGTTTTGAGTTTTATATTCCGCATATGAGTGAAAACATGCAGTTCTTTGTTTTTTCTGTCTGGCTTATTTCACTTAGCATGATGATCTCCAGGTTCATCCATTTTGTTGCAAATGGCAATATTTCATCTTTTCTTACAGCTGAGTAATATTCCATTGTGTATAAAACTGAAAGCAAAGAAAAAAGAAATGAACAAACAAATAACCCATGGACACAATCGATAGTTTAATGTTTATTTGGGGACGAGTGGGTTAGGGAGGGGAGAAAGGGGAGGGGGTGGGAGAGGAGGGGGGGAAGCTAAATATAAGGTGATGGAAAGAGAAGTCACATTAGGTGGTGAACTTATTATACATCAAGTT
>PVJL010013501.1:0-32048 GCA_004026885.1 Lyroderma lyra
TGGGCAGAAGAACTAAACAGACACTTCTCCCATGAGGAAATACAAATGGCCAACAGACATATGAAAAAATGCTCATCCTCATTAGCTATCAGGGAAATGCAAATCAAAACCACAATGAGATACCACCTCACACCTGTGAGAATGGCTATTATCAACAAGACAAGGAATAACAAGTGCTGGAGAGGATGTGGAGAAAAACGAACTCTGGTACACTGCTGGTGGGAGTGCAAACTGGTACAACCACTGTGGAAGGCAGTGTGGAGGGTCCTCAGAAAATTGGGAATGGAGCTACCATTTCACGCAGCAATCCCCCTTCTGGGGATCTACCCAAAGAACTTGAAAACCTTTGTCCTCAAAGACTTATGTACCCCAATGTTCATTGCAGCACTGTTCACAGTGGCCAAAACATGGAAACAACCAAAGGTCCCTGCGACAGATGACTGGATAAAGAAGCGGTGGTACATATACACAATGGAATATTACTCAGCTGTAAGAAAAGATGAAATATTGCCATTTGCAACAAAATGGATGAACCTGGAGATCATCATGCTAAGTGAAATAAGCCAGACAGAAAAAACAAAGAACTTTATGATTTCACTCATATGCAGAATATAAAACTGAAAGCAAAGAAAAAAAAATGAACAAACAAATAACCCATGGACACAATCAATAGTTTAATGTTTATTTGGGGACAAGTGGGTTAGGGAGGGGAGAAAGGGGAGGGGGTGGGAGAGGAGGGGGGGAAGCTAAATATAAGGCGATGGAAAGAGAAGTCACATTAGGTGGTGAACTTATTATACATCAAGTTGACAATGCACTGTAGAATTGTATGCCTGAAACCTATGTAGTCCTTGCTAACAGATGTCACCCCAATAAGTCTAACAATAAAAATGAATTAAAAAAAAAATCAAAAGCATTTCTTTATACAAAAAATGAATCCTCAGAAAAAGAAATGGGGGAGTCAATTCCTTTTGCTATCACAACAAAAAGAATGAAATACCTGGGAATTAACTTAACAAACAATGTGACAGACTTATACACAGAGGACTATAAGACACTTTTGAAAGAAATTGAAACAGACTTTAAGAGGTGGAAAAATATTCCCTGTTCATGGATAGGAAGACTTAACATTGTTTAAATGGCCATTCTGTCCAAAGCAATTTACAGATTTAATGCAATATCCATCAAAATCCCACAATCATACTTTCATGAAATAGATAAAAGAATTATTAGATTTATATGGAACCATAAAAGACCTCGAATTGCCAAAGCAATACTACATAAAAAGAATAAGGTTGGTGGCATTACACTTCCTGACTTCTATTTATATTACAAAGCAACAATAGTCAAAACAGCTTGGTACTGGCAGAAGAACAGAAATAGAGACCAATGGAATAGAACTGAAAACCCAGAAATAAACCCACATATTTATGGATGAATAATTTTCAATAAAGGAGCAAAAAACATACAATGGGGAAAAGACAGCCTCTTTATTAGGTGGTGCTGAGAAAACTGGAAAAACATATGCAAAAGAATGAACCTGAGCTCTGAACTCTCTCCATATACAAAAATTAACTCAAAATGGATTAAAGACCTGCAACAATAAACTGCATAGAAGAAAACATTGGTACTAAACCTATAGACCTAGGACTCAAGGAGGACTTCATGAACCTGACCTCAAAGACAAGGGAAGTAAAAGCACAAATAAATGAATGGGATTATATCAAACTAAAAAGCTTCTCTGCACAGCAAAAGAAACCATCAACAAGGCCAAGAGACAGCCAACTGAATGGGAGAAAATATTTGCAAATAACACATCAGATAACGGTCTAATATCTGAAATATATGAAGAACTAATAAGACTTAACAACAAAAAAAAATAAGCAACCCAATTAAAAAGTGGTCAGAATAACTAAACAGACACTTCTCCCACGAAGAAATACAAATGGCCAGCAGACATATGAAAAAATGCTCATCCTCATTAGCTATCAGGGAAATGCAAATCAAAACCACAATGAGATACCACCTCACACCTGTTAGAATGGCTGTTATCAACAAGAGAAGGAATAACAAGTGCTGGAGAGGATGTGAGGAAAAAGGGACTCTGGTACACTGCTGGTGGGAGTTCAAACTGGTACAACCACTGTGGAAGGCAGTGTGGAGGTTCCTCAGAAAATTGGGAATGGAGCTACCATTTGACCCAGCAATCCCCCTTCTGGGGATCTACCCAAAAGACTTAAAAACCTTTGTCTGCAAAGACTTATGTACCCCAATATTCATCGCAGCGCTGTTCACAGTGGCCAAAACACGGAAACCACCAAAGTGCCCTGCGACAGATGAGTGGGTAAAGAAGCTGTGGTACATATACACAATGGAATATTTACTCAGCTGTAAGAAAAGATGAAATATTGCCATTTGCAACAAAATGGATGGACCTGGAGATCATCATGCTTAGTGAAATAAGCCAGACAGAAAAAAGAAGGGACTGTATGACTTCACTCATATGCGGAGTATAAAACTGAAAGCAACAAAGAGAAAAGAAATGAACAAACAAACAAACAACCCATGGACACAATTAATAGTTCAATGTTTATTTGGGAATGAGTGGGTTAGGGAGGGGAGAAAGGGGAGGGGTGGGAGAGGAGGGTGGGGAAGCTAAATGTAAGGTGATGGAAAGAGAACTCACACTTATTATACAAGTTGACAATGCACTGTAGAATTGTATGCCTGAAACCTATGTAATCCTTGCTAACAGATGTCTCCCCAATAAGTCTAACAATAAAAAGGAATAAAAAAAATTACATAGACTCCAGGTTTACAATTCTACAATGCATTGTTTATGTGTTGTATTATGTGTTCATCACCAAGAATCAGTTCTCTTTCCATCACCATATGTTTGTGTCCCTGTACCTTCTCCCCCATCGCACTCCCCACTTACCCTTATGTAACTACTAAACTATTGATTGTGTCCATGAGTTTTGTTCTTTATTGCTTTCAATTTTATGTTCCCCATACGAGTGGAGTCTTGCTATTCTTGGTTTTTTTCTGTCTGGCTCATTTCACTAAGCATGATGATCTCAAGATCCATCCATGTTGTCATAAATGGCCCTATTTTATCTTTTCTCATGGCTGAGTAGTATTCTTTGTGTAAATGTACCATAACTTCTTTATCCAGTCATCTATCAGAGAACATTTTGCCTGTTTCCATGATTTGGCCACTGTGCATAGTACCGCGATGAATGTTAAAGTTCACATATCTTTGTGGACTGAGATTTTCAAGTTTTTGAGTAGATACCCAGAAGCGGGGTTGCTGGGTCTTATGGCAATTCTATTCTTACTTTTTTGAGGAACCTCTATACTGTTCTCCATAGTGGTTGTACCAATTTGCATTCCCACTGGCAGTATATGAGGGTTCCTTTTTCTCCACATCCTCTCCAACACCTGATATTCCTTGTCTTGTTGATAATGGTCTTTCTCACAGGTGTGAGGTGATCTCTTATTATGGTTTTGACTTGCATTTCTCTAACAGCTAGTGAAGTTAAGCATTTTTTTATGTCTGTAGGCCATTTGTATGTCTTCATGGCAGAAGTGTCTGTTTAGGTCCTCTGTCCACTTTTTTATTGGGTTATTTGGTTTTCTTGTTGAATTGTACTAGTTCTTTATATATTTTAGATATTAGACCCTTATCAGATGTGTTGTTAGCAAATATTTTTTCCATTCATTTGGTTGTCTCTTTGCTTTGTTGATGGTTTGGTTTTTTGTTTGTTTGTTTGTTTTCTGTGCAGAAGCTTTTTAGATTGATATAGTCCCATCATTCATTTATTTTTGCTTTTACTTCCCTGGCCTTTGAGGTCAGGTTTACGTAGTTCTCCCTGAACCCAAGGTCTATAAGTTTAGAACTGATGTTTTCTTGTAGAAAATTTATTGTTTCAAATCTTATATGGAGGTCTTTAATGCATCTTGAGTTAATTTTGGTATATGGTGACAATTTGCAGTTCAGATTCATCCTTTTGCATGTGGTTTTCCAATTTTCCCAGCACCATTTACTGAAGAGGCTTTCTTTTCCCCATTGTATATTTTTCACTCCTTTGTCAAAAAATTATCTGTCCATATATTTGTGTTTTTTTCTGAATTTTTCAATTCTCTTTCATTGATCTGTTCATCTGTTTCTCTGCCAATACCAATCTGTTTTGATTATTGACACTTTGTAGTATAGATTGAATTTGGGAAGTATAATGCCTCCAGCCTTATTTTTCTTTTCTTTTGTAGGATTACTTTGCTATTCAGGGTCTGTTGTGTCTCGATATGAATCTAATTATTCTTTTATCTATTTCTTGAAAGAGTGTCTGTGAGATTTTGATGGGAATTGCATTAAATCTGTATATTGCTTTGGGTAATATGACCATTTTAACTATGTTGATTCTTCCAATCCATGTACATGAAATAACTTTCTTCAATTTCTTTTAGTAGTATCATATAGTTTTTAGTGTATAAGTCTTCTACATTCTTTGCTAAGTGTATTCTTAAGCATTTTATCCTTTTTTTGAGATCACAAAAGGTATTGTTTTTCTCATTTCTTTTTCTGAAGTTTCATTGTTGGTATATAGAAATGCAATTGATAGTTGTACATTGATTTTTGTGTCCTGTGACTTTACTGTATTCAATTATTGTTTCACATAGTTTTCTGATAAAGTCTTTTGGATTTTCTATATAAAGGATAATGTCATCTGCAAATATGACAGTTTAATTTCTTCTCTCCCAATTTGGATGCCTTTTTATTTCTTTCTCTTTCCTGATTGCTCTAGCTAGAACTTCCAGCACTATACTTAGTAGCAGTGGTGACAGGGGGCATTCCAGTCTTGTTCCTGAATTTAGAAGAATAGGCTTCAGTTTTACCTCATTCAGTATGATATTAGCTGAGGGTTTGTCATATACGGTCTTTATTATGTTGATGGACTTTCCTTCTATACCCATTTCATTCAGTGTTTTTATCATAAATAGATGTTGTATTTTTTCAAAAGTAAAACCCCATTTTCTTGCTTTCCTCCCTTTTCAAAATTACAGCATTGAAGAAAAGGATGAAACCAGGATGCTGAGACAAGATTCTATTAAGGGTCTTGTGATAGCATCAATAACAAGGATGCCTGAGGAATATAAACCTTCACACTATGCAGACTAAATGGAATTGGAGAAACATATCTTAATATTAGTTGATAACAAATTTTAAAAGATTCTAAGATTTTAATACAAAAGCAGCTCTCCATGTGAGCCAAAGTCAGATGGTCCTGCTTAGTACTGACCTTAAAAAATGAATAGCCAGTTATTTTTCCAGAAAAAAACATGGGATTATTCAAAAACAACAACAAAAAAATTCCAATTCAGGACACATGGTCTAATGTGGAAACACAGGCAAGCTCAGGGAAACAAAGGAGAGGAACTCTCTTTTATGGACTTGGGAAGGGCTGTTGTAAACAGAGAGCTTATTGGAGGAAAATGAAAGTTTAACTGTGTGGCTTCTCATTGGCTTGGTTTTTGCAGGGAATAGCTCCCTGTTGAACATGTCTTCTTATTTGGGGCAACCAGCTATGAGTGGGAAGATGTGAGAGCTCCCCCTACAGGCCCTCTTGATTACAATGTTAGTTGAGGTCTCTTTTATTGTTTTATTGATTTTCACAGGAATAAAGCTCATTTGATTTTTTTCCCCAGCTTTAGTGAGATATAATTGGCATATGATATTGTATAAATGTAAGGCATACAGCATGTTGATCTGATACCCTTATATATTACTAAATAATTACTACCATAGCATTAATCTTCATTTTGGCCTTATATGATCTGAAATTTCAATTTTGCTGGCCAAGTGTCCAGAAAAATGAAATGATATACTTGTGAACTGATCAGAATATAAGAGCTGTTCAGAAAAAATTAGACATAAATGTCTCTATTTTTCAGATTTTATGTCTGGATACTTTCTGGAAGGCCCTCACATACCTCAAGTGCTCCGATTAGTGGTGAGAGTAATACTATTTTGCTCTTAATGGATTTCTCAGGAGCCAATTCCATAAGTTATTGGGGTGGGCATGGATATGTGTGGACACCAAAGCAAGTTCCTTTGCAGGTAAGTCAGATGTTTTTGGTACCAATTAGTACATTTATCAGGGGACAACCTAAAGGCATTTCAATTGAGGATGAGGAGATTAAGTTAGCAAAAAGCCCCCTAACAGGGAGATGAAAGGGCTTTTAGGGAATAACCCTATATGCTACTGATAGGATAAGGGCTGGGTCAAGGCTAGGAAATGCTAACTTCAATGGTCCTAAAAAAAAAAATGAGTTTGTGCAGTGTCAATCATTGGAGTAATGTCTAAAATTGACTCATTTGTAGATGTTTCCTTTGAAAGCATATTTGATGGCTTTTGTTGTTGTTTTGTTATTGTTAACTTTCCATAAATAATAACTACTTCTCCCATAGATTGCTGTACAAAGTTAATCAATATTCCAATTGAAAATTAGGAAGAATATTATTGACTGTTCTTTATGCTGTACTTCATGTCTTTGTGACTAATACTGTAACTATGTATCATGCCAGGTAGGTACTAGACTAATCAGGAGGATCACTTCATAAATTACATAAATATCTAACCACTTGCTGTACACTTGAAACTAATATAAAATAATATTGAATGTCAACTGTATTTTTAAAATAATAAATAAATAAAAAGAAAAAATACTAATTAAGAATAAAACATGCACACTTTATAGATAAAATGTCTTTCTTCCTGGGGTATACAGGTAGATTCAACTAAGAGATTAGAGAGAAACTCTGCCAGAGTTAGGAGGAATGTGAAAGTCCTTGTAAAAATAGGAGAAGGGTCCAATATCAGACTCAGAATATGGAGTGGAATAGAGGAATAATAAGATAGCTACTATTTGTTGTGCATCTACTCTGTGGAGGAAATGACTTACATAAATTGATTGTACATTATATTACATAAGTTGGGTATTATTCTAAGATAATAAAACAGAAACCAAGGAAAGTTTATATTTGCCCAAATTCAAAGAACTAGGAAATAGCCAAAAGATTATATTCACTTTTTCTAATTCATCTATAATCATAACAAAGATTCTTTATAAGATACAGATGATAAATTTCTATATTCACTTAAGTTAGTTTCTCTGTCTTGCTAACTAGTATTAGTTAACTAGTAATAGTATTATAACTATTATATAAATCATATTTATGATAATATATATTTTAAAACATTTTAAAACAAAATGGTTCAAAACTTGCAGACACTCTTCACTGAGAAACTTTTAAATACTTTAGAAAGTTATATACATTGCACACATTATTTTTAGCCACAAAACTACATATGAACAGAAACATTTTCAAGCATCCATTTTCAAAAATAATCTGTTTTTATCTTTACTTTATTTCAAAAGTTAGTTCCCTTTTCCTCGGTGTTAAATGTTATGGTATGAGTCAGCAGTATAGCAGGAAACTTAGATGCTTCAAGAAATATTTTTGTTTTTACTTTTCATTATTATAAAGTATTTATTTGTTTTCATCTTTTATTATGAAACATTTTAAACATGTATAAAAGTTGGCAATTTTGAAGTGAACATAATCCTGATTTTATACTTAACATTTTTTACCATAACTGGTTATTGTATATTTATCCATCTTGTCATTCCTCTATTAATCTATCAGTCTATCTGCCTCAGCAATTATAATTGTGTTCTAATTTTTTTCTGTATAATTCTAATTTTGGTTTCATCCAGTGTTGGTCTCTAGTATATTGATTTGTTTTTTTCCTCTTAAATTTTAAAATTAGAAAACAGAGCCCAGAGCAGGAAGAACACAGGGAAGAAACACTCTACCTCTCTTTCTACTTCTGCTCTCTTGTCCTTTGTTAGCGTTTCCCATTGTCTGTGTCCAATTGTAAGGTAGCCAGCAAGGGAATCTAGTGATATATTCCTTGGAGATCAGCCTCCTAGAGTAAAGGACATAAGCAGAAGGGCTTAGAATGTTTCAGTGTAAGAAGGTGAATGGCAAAAAGCAGTATAATCATCTTTTCCTTGACAGGACAACTCCTTGTTTGGTTGTTAAAATTTCTTGTACTATTCTAGTGGCATCCATTTATCATCCAAGCAAGTCACCTAATTTGAATTTTTATTTGGTTTTGGTACTTTGCAACTAAGTTACCAATGACTCCTATGTTGTATGAATATTTTTAAGGTTGCTTAACATTACCACCTTATAAATAGTTGTAAAGGTTCTAGAATACTAAATATTTCTACTTCTAAAAACCCTTATATTGATGACATATTATAGAAATCTACACATCCTAGCTGCACTACCTGTCCTTCAATACCTTTGTTATGAATGACTCAATAAATGGGAATTTCATGAGTTTCTATTTCCATAACCTTATTTTTAAATGCTCCCTATCTTTAAATTGGCATATATATTAGATTTTTTAAAAGTAAATTTTATGAATGTATAATTTAAATTTAAAAATACATCTATTTAAAATATATATTTAGTTTTGATGAATGCATGCACCTCTGTAAGTACCTCCACAATCAAAGCATATAATATTTTCTGGCATCAGATAATTTTCTTGTGCTCCTTTGCTGTCAATTCCTGCAAACTGATCCCCAAGTAATTATTGACCCAATTTAGAAAGCTACTACACCAGTCCCTAAGTAACTGCTGACCCTAGAATTTCATAAAAAAGGAAATCATGTAGTATAAACTCTTTTGTCTAGTTCTTTTGTTCAGCACAATGTTTTTGAGATTCAACCAAGATGTTACATTTATCAATAGTTCCTTTTTCCTGCTGAGTAGTATTCTAATAAATGGGTGCACAATAGGCATAGACCACAGTTTATTTATGTATGCATCTCTGTTCCTATTTGAGCTCAGCCTAGAAGGTGAGAGTAGGTAATGTGTCCAGGGGTCTGACTTTCTTCAGAAGCTACTGCCGAATTTGTTAAAAATTGTCTTTTTCTTTCCTTTATTTATTTATTTTTTTGGTAGGGGATGGTGGGAAGCAAGTGCTAGGGGAGCTTATCTTTAACTTTCCTTGCATAGAATTCAGTACAGAAAGTCTGCTCCAAAGTTCCTGCAGGTTTCAAATTCTACACAGAAATTTTAAAAAATGGATCTGTATCCTAAAATCTCTAGTGTAATAACCTCCTGCTTTGACCTCATCTTCCAACTACTGGGCCTTGCCAAATACCTCCTCCCCTTTGCTGACTCTGTGCTCCCACCCATTGTATTTTTCATATTACCACAGATCAAAGGCTACAGGGAAACCTGGTCTTTGATTTTGAAACTCCCCTGGTCTAGAAAGTGGGATAAATATGATAGCTATTTGAGGAGTTTTGTTACTATAAGGCCTAATACCTTGTTCTATCATCTCTGTCACAACTCATAAAAGGTAAAGTATTTGTCTAATATTTAATCTTTGCTTCTTCTTGAGCTCAGGATAGAAAGAAAAAAACATTGTTTTTGCATCTTTACATACTCCCAAGCCCAGGTGAATATGCTTCATTTCTCTTGCTGGTCATTTCTGTGGGCACTTATGCTAATAGATATTGTACCATTTATACTTGACTCACACTTTGTTGTTCCTGGTTGTACAGGTGCTTTTGTTTAAGCATATGAGTGGCAATATGTATAAATTTTTATGTGTGATAATATTTGCATGAAATACACACATTGATTTGTTTAACAAATATTTATTAAAAACGTATCTGTGTCATGAGATGGGATAAGATTACTGACAATCTTTATCATCAAAGAATTCATAAAATAGAAAAAAAAGCATGACTTGAAAATTGTGTGTGTGTGTGCATGTGTGCATGTATGATAGAAAAGATATACTGATAGTGGTAGGTATAAAACCTAGAAGAGCAGAGAGATGAAAAATAACAACTCAGCTTAATGAAGTCTGTGAAACTTAGATGAAGAAGGGACGTTAGAGGAGAGTATTGGAGGATAACTAGGAGTTTATCTGATTAATGAAGCAAGAAGTGAACTTCTCGAGAGGAAATGGCACAGATGAAGGCATGAGTTCATGCACCTTTGTGTGTGAAGGGTGTGGGTTAAGAGTTAGGAAGTGGGAAGAGATGGCTTTGCAGACAATTGCAGTCAGGCAGAGTACTCGAGGACCTGATTTATGCGTATAGACTTAAGTTTATAAAAAAATGGAGAATTATTGAATTGGTTTTGTGGGTAATTGCAAATGATACAATCAGTATTTTTTAAAGATATTCTGTTATTTGAAATAGCAATATAGGAGGCAGAGAGATCACAGAGGTATAACAGGTAGAAAATGTGGGGTCAGGAAACAGGTTGATCATACTAGAAATAGGAGGAGAGAAATTAGAAATTTTCTAGCATAAAATTTAATGATTATTTAAATTGACTATTAAATGTAAATTGAGAGTAGATAAAAAGAAAAGAAAGAATGACAAAATACCTCCTATTTTCAGTATGAGAGACTGTCATACTAGTTGTGCCAATACAAGGGGGGGAAAGGCGTATTTGTGTGCAAAATGAATTATTAGAAAAAATAGAGAAGCATAATAGTTTCAGTTTTAATTATATTAATTGAAAGTTAAATTAAAAAATGCATGAAAGTGACTGATCTATATGTATGCATTAAATAATACTTATTTATTATTACTCTAGATAATTAAAGTTTATCATGTGCCAAATAATAACTGTGTTTTTAGAAATTATTTTATTCAATCCCTGTAGAAAATGAAGAAATGAGACACAAATATTCTCATATTATAGAAGCAGAATCTGAAGCTTATGTAGCTTAAGTGACTTACTTAAGATGATCTATATATTTGTTGATTCATAGAGCTCAGACTTATGCTATCACTAGCAACATCATTATTATTGTCATTATATTGTTATCATTATTTCTATTACGTATGTGTGGGAATTGTCAGTGAGGTCCAGGATGTGTGAATCAGGACTTTGAAAGAAAACACCTCAGTTGCTTATAGAAATTTAGGGGTTATCAACAAATAAAGCTGAATTGGAGGATTAGATGAGGTCATGTAAAGAGCAGGTAGCCTCAGAAAGTGAAGAAAAGAGGAAAATGCCAATATTAAATAATGGGCAGAAGGAAAAATATTATAAAAGAAAAGAAAAGGAGATGAAAGGAAAAGAAAAGGAGATGTCATCAAGACAAAAAAAGATCAAGAGAAGGGAGAACACAGCTTCAAGAGTTTCTATAATTTTAAATATGAAAGATAAATCAAAGCATTTTACTAACCAATGCCACTCCCAATAAATTGAATAAAAATGATAAGCAAAAGTAAAATCAATATATTTGATCATCAAAAGGTCAATTTGAATTATACAAAGCAGATTCACTAGAGAGGCAAAAACACATTATTTCAAGAAGGTTAGGGTAAAGTGTAAGAAGATAAACATATTTATTCCTTTGTTAGAAGGAAAAGCCAATATCACAGGAGATGGGAAGGTAAAGAAAAAATGGAGGTTATAATTGTTGAAGAAATAGCCAGAGAAGAAAAATACAGCATTTAGACCACAAAGGAATACACTTATTTTAGTTAAGATAATTCTTCCCCTGAAGGAAAAAGATGGATTACTACAGGTTTGTAGGGGTATGTGTCTGGAAAGGTAAGCAATTGAACTTGTTCACACTGAGGCTTTTAATTTTTCTGTGATGTATGTAATCAAAAAGAAAATCTTGAGAGTGATAAGGTTGAACTGGGTTGGGTTAGGTAAGGAATTTGAGAAGAATAATGTTCTCCTAACTATGATGAGGGTAATGGAAAAAGTAAAGAAAGGAGACTGAGATTTGTGGAAACACTGGCAATAATAAAAAATATTTGCATTTGTTTTGATCTCCAACTTAACCTAGCAGCTGGAGCATATATGAGACAGAATCACATTAATAAAGACTTCAGGTTCAGGAAATTATGTTTAAAAGGACCAAATGGAGAAGAGTTCAGGAAAGGAGTGTCAAACAATTCTAAAAACAAAAAAGCAAACCAACAATGCAGTCTGAAAGGGTCATATTCCAATTATGGGAGATATTGAAATGACAGTTTCAGTAGAATGACAGGAGTACAAGTTAGATTGAAAGTGGTAAAAAAGGAAAAAATGAATGAAAAATTTCAGTCATGAATATATTTCACAATGAAAGAAAAGAGTGATTGGAAAGGTTGGCAACAAATGAAAAGAAAATTTAGGCAGTGGCTAAAAGGATATCAGGACAAAAGAAAGGCTGTGTGTGTGTGTGAGTGTGTGTGTGTGTACACTATCAATAAATAAGCACTTCTCATGTGTCTGGGGATTCTTTTCTGAGTCTACTTTCTGAAGCTATAACCTAATTATAGAAAAATGTTAGAAAATATTTAATATATTTAATTGGGTTGGTAAAATTACATCTTTTTCATGATCTCCCTTCCCTCCTCCTTTCCTTTCTCCTCTTCCCCTCCCCTTCCCCTTCTCTTCCCCTCCTCTTCCTCCTCAGTCTTCTTTTTTTAAATCTGTTTCACTTTATTTATCTTTTCTTTAGATAAACAGAAGTCTCTAACTTTAAGAAGTTTTT
Source organism: Lyroderma lyra (assembly GCA_004026885.1). Taxonomy (NCBI): domain Eukaryota; kingdom Metazoa; phylum Chordata; class Mammalia; order Chiroptera; family Megadermatidae; genus Lyroderma; species Lyroderma lyra. The sequence goes on from PVJL010013501.1 coordinate 12,606, forward strand.
AACTTTATCAATCTTTCCCACTAGTTCATGCTTTTTGTGCCTTGTTTAAGAAAACTTTCCCTGCCCTAGGATCATGAATGTATTCTTATTTATCCTCAAAGTTTTATAGTTTTGTATTTCACCTTTAGGTGTATGGTATGAAGTAGAGGTCAAGATTAGTTTCTTTTATGTGGATATCCAATTGTTACAGCACCACTTATTTCATTTCAATGGCCTGTTTTTCTCACCCTGCACCATGGTCACATTATCTCAATTAGTATAGTTTCATAATAAATGCACCTTCATCTCCTGCAGATCAAGTCTTCCCACTTTGTTTTTCAAGAGTCTTGGCTATTTTTGTATATTGAACTTCTATACATAGAGCTTAAAATCATTTAATCAGGTTGATGGGATTTAATGTGTTAATGATTTGGGGAAGAACTGACATCTTCACAATAATGAATTGTCCAATGCACGATAATATCTCTCTGAGATCTGGTTTGAAAATGGTGACATGAGAGGCACTCCTGGAAAATTCCCCTGGAAGTTACAACATAGAACTAACTATTATTCAACAAAGGATTCCCTATGCAACACATAAACACAGCTAAAAGACCCACTCATCCCATTGAAGTACCTACACACGTGGGCAAAGAGGGGCAAACTGGGAGGGGGAATGGGGAGTGCAGAGATGGGGGCCATGGGTCCCTGCTTGAAACTCTATGGTTTCAGGAGAGAGGGAGAAGGTGGTGGGTGAGCACTCCAGACCTCACTCAGTCCACAGAACAGAAAGAGGCACTGAGGCAGGGGCCTTGAGATGTCATAGCCCTACTTTACTTCAATTTGTGAGAGAAAGCAAGGGAGAGACAAGGATGGTGAGGAGCCACAGTCCAACCTCACTCCAGTCTGGAAAAAAAGAAAAAATGAAAAGGTTATGGGTGCACTTCTACGCCAATGAGCAATCCCTGCTGAGGAATCAGCATGTAACAAAGCTGATCCCAACACTCAGGACAGAGACCTTGAGGCAAAGACCAATTACAGAAGAGCATAAGCCCACACTAACCTAATCTCCTCAGCTCCAGGCAGAAAACAAAGATGCGGAGCCAGGTCATGCTCCCCCAACTCACACTTCCAGACCTCTGCTCACCCACCTCCTCCTGATATTAGCAGTGAGCCTCAAAAGAAACTGTAGCAGTGAGCATTGGGTTAAAGAGCAGAATATCTATAGCCCTGAGAATCAGGAACACAGTTCCTGAGCAGCAGACACATGGCATGGCTAGTTCAAGTGACAGGGAGGGAATGGTAGAAGCAGAATAGCAGGAGCAGGTTGGCAGCCACTATCATTCAGAGACACAAACAAAACAGCTACCTCTCCCAACAAAACCCCACCCCCACACTTCCTGGCTGAAACCAGCAGGAAGACACACAGGCAATTCAGTTTCCAGCAGCAGGGGAAGTACTGGGAATCCAGAGGCTCAGATCTCCATGGGAGCTGCTTACTGAGACCAAGGCAGCCTGGTCAAAGAGGAGAAGTCCACTTCACAGGAAACTATGCACCAAAAGGAAAAAAAGGCAAGAAAAAATAAAACAATACAGCGATATCCACTGGACAACATAAGAAAAGCCTCTTTGTATCTACTGGCAGTGATATCCATTACTGTAACTACCCAGAAAAAGAAACAATTTAATAATAAATATGTAAAATGAACCTAACAAGTCTGCTCAGAAAGAAAAGAAAAAATCTCTAGGAAAGGAAATTAAAGATATGGAAATATATGATCTAAATGACACAGAATTCAAGACTGCAGTTCTGAAAACACTCAAAGAGATCAAAGAAAGGCAGCTAAGAACGGAGAGACAGTTCAATGAATTCAGAAAGGAAATCTGCAATCAAAAGGAATACTTTAACAAAGAAATTGAAACTAAGAGATTATTGAAAATACAATGAATTTAACAACTCAAATACAACAAGGGAACCCCTAAGCAACACATAGCCTCAAATGACAGACCCACTCACAAAAGAACACTTAAAGACTGGAGAAAGGGAGGTGAGTGGGAGAGAAGGGAAGGAAGTAGTACAGAGACCTGCCATGAAGTGTGACCTGGAGACTGCATAGGAGAGAGTGATGTGGGGGCCTGGGAGCATGGGTGAGGCACAGCATGACCCCGGGCAGGTTAGAAGCCAAGAACCAACAAAAGTAGAGGTGTGGGCAGCCATAGCATGGGACAGACAGCAGGAATGGGGTGTGAGTGGCTATAACATGACACAGGCCACTGGAGCATGGGGATGTTGGCCATAGAGCAAGCAGTGTGAGTGACTGGAGTGCAGGGATGGTGGCCAGGGCACAGTGAACAGAGTGTGCAGCCAGTGGCTAGAGAAGTGTGCAAGCAGCTGGAGCAGCATGCAAGCAGCTGGAGCTTGGGGACAGCAGCTAGGCCACAGATCAGAGCACAAGGCCAGCAGCCAAAGTGATGCATAGGCAGCCAGAGCAAGGAGTAAGTGTCTAGAGCAGCATGCTGCCTAAGCCTCCAGCAGAAGTGCTTCATGACCTTGGAAGCAGAGCCTGGCTGCTTACCCTTGCTCTCTTCCAGGGCTCACCCTCCCAATGCCACCCAGTCCCTGAATGCAGTCAGCTGCTGCTAGGAAACCACCATTGTCCTGTGCCACAGACAGATCTACACCTTTCTCAGCAAACCCCACCTCAGCAAACTGGCAGAAGGATTCAGGGAAACTGAAGCACAAGTTGGCAGCTTCTGCCTGCACTGAAATCTTGGAGGCATAGAATACCGTTGCCCACCATATCCTCACAAAGAGGAAGCACACTGAGGCCAAGGCAACTGGGCCAAAGAAGAAAAGCCCACCTTTTAAGAAATCTTTCAGTATGAGAAGACCAAATAACCAAGAGAAAATATTGTAACATGCTGCAGTGGCACCAACTGGTTAGTGAAATAAAGACCTATTCATATCTACCAGGGGAAAAGTCCTTAGGCCAAGGAAGAGAAACACTCCAACAGCAATGAGTACCCTGGGGAAACAAAGCTGCTCAGACAGAAAATGAAAAATCTTCAGAAAAGGAACTTAAAGATATGGAAATATGTGATCTAAATGACACAGAATTCAAAATTGAAATTCTGAAAACACTCAAAGAGATCAAAGAAAAACAACTAACCACAGAAAAGCAGCTAAATAGTCTCAAAAAGAACATCTGTGAGCAAAAGGAATACTTTAATAAAGATATTGAAGCTATAAAAAAAACAGAAGTTCTGAAGATTAACAACACAGTAAAAAAAGTGAAGAATGAAATAGCTAGCATAGGCAGCAGAGATAACCAGGTGGAGGAAAGAATTAGTGATATCAAAGATAGTAAATAGTTATGTCACAGAAAGAAGAAAAAGACCTCAGTTAAAAGAAATGAAGGAACTCTACAGTAACTATCTGACTCCATTAGAAAGAGCAACATAAGAATAATAAGTATTCTGGGGTGAGCAGAGGAAGGAATGGGCACAGAGAATATTCTCAAACAAATAGCAGATTAGAACTTCTTGAATCTATGAAAAGAACTAGAACCTCAAATCCAAGAAGGAAACAGGATCCCTGTTTTAGCAGACCATCTCCAAGGCACATTATACTGAAGATGTCAAAAGTCAAAGACAAAGAATCCTCAAGACAGTCAGGAAAAATATTATTACCTATGAAGAAAAGTTCATCAGACTGTCACCAGACTTCTCAATAGAAACTCTACAAGCCAGGAGTAAATGGAATCAAGTATTCAAAATATTGAAAGAGAAAAAGCACCAGCCAAGAATAATCTATCCAGCAATGTTATTCTTTAGATAGGAGAAGGAGAAAAGACCTTTCTAGACATACAGAAGCTGAGGCAATTCTCCAGCACAATGCTGGTATTTCAGGAAATACTGAAGGAGGTTATTTGACCTGAAGCTAAGGCCAATATATATGGGGGAAAGTTGGGACAACAAAAACATAAAAGGAGAAGTAAAGGTTTAAATCTCCTAAACAGAATGGAGATAAGAAGCATGCTTAAGAAAAGGGACCACTGCTTATATGAAACTTCCTTTTTCATAAATTCATGGTAACTACTGAAAAAATACTCTGAAATAATACACATAACCAAAAAAAGAAAAAGCAAGCAAAAGCAAAAGAAAAAATCATAGAACACCATCAAACTAAAATAACTGATAGAAAAAAACAAAGAAAAAATCAAGACACTGAGATACTAGAAAACAAAAGATAAAATTACTATAGCAAGTCCTAATATATCAATCATCACTCTAAATATAAATGCACTGAACTCACTAAAAAAGGCACAGAGTAGCAGCCTGAATTAAAAAACAAAATCTATCCTCACACCACAGCCACAAGGACAAATGAAGACTCAAAATGAAAGGGTGGAAAACAATACTCCAAGCAAATGGCATCCAAAGAAAAGAAGGACTAGCCATACTTTTAGCTGATGAAACAAACCTCAGACTAGAAAAAGTAATAAGAGACAAAGATGGACATTTCATAAAGATAACAATAAGAAGACATGACACTCATTAGAATATGAGGTCTGACAATTAAATTTGTGAACTTGCCACCATGAATTTACATTGGCAGCACTGTACAAGCAAAATGATAAGGTTTCATAACCTTAAGATATCTGTGTCTCACAGCTGTGTTCATGTTCACATGTAGTGGTGTCTTGCTGAATAGGCATTCATTATTGTTGTTGCGTGTTTTGCCATCACAAGAATGTCAGAGCTTAAATTAGAAAAAAGAAGAAACACTGAATTTCTTGTTAAACTTAGCAAGAGTGGAAGTAAAATCAGAGACATGTCAGTCCAAGTTTATGAGGATAATACCATAAAAAATGGCAGTGTACAAATGGATTAAACATTTTTCTGAGGGGAAAGAAAACCTCACTGATGAAGAGAGGTCAGTGCAGACAGTAACAAGCAAAACTAATGAAAACATTGCAAAAATTCATCAAATTATGCATTAAAATCATTGGCTGACTGTGAGAAGCATAGTAGACCAAGTAAACATCGATAGAGAAACAGTTAGAAAAATCTTAACTGAAAATCTTGGCATGAAAAAGGCATGTGTACAAAATGGTTTCAAAGGAGCTCACCAATGAACAAAAGCAAAGGCAAGTTCAAGTTTTCCAAGACCTTTTGAAGAGGCAAGACAATGTTTTGGGCCATGTTATCACTGGTGATAAAACATGGTTGTACCAATACAACCCTGAAACAAAGCATCAAAGTATGCAATATAACTAGCCAATTCTCCATGACCAAAACATTTCCATCAGTCCAAATTAAGAGTCAAAATAATGTTAACATTTTTTTATATCAAAGGGATTGTTCATTATGAATTTGAACCTACTGGACAAACAGTCAGCCAAGTTGACTATTTGGAAGTGCTAAAAAGGCTGTGTGAAAAAGACAAAAACAACCTGAACTTTTTGCCCACAATTTATGGCTTTTGCATCATGATAATACATCAGCTTACACAGCACTGTCTGTAAAAAGTTTTTAGTCACTAAACAAATAACTGTATTGGAATACTCACCCTACTCACCTGCTCTGGTTCCAATGACTTTTTTCTTTACCTGAAGATAAAGAACATGTCGAAAGAAAAATATTTTGATGACAACATCAAGCATCATATGACAACAGCTCTGATGGCCATTCTAGAAAGAGTTCCAAAATTACTTTGAAGGATGGGCTAAGTGCTGGCATTGGTGCATAGCTTTCCAAGAGGAGTACTTCAAAGTTTACCATAGTGATATTCAGCAATAAGGTATGTAGCACTTTTTCTAGGATGAGTTCACGAACTTAATTGTCAGAACTTGTATATGGTCCCAGTCAGGAAGGACCAAAATTTACAAAGCAACTACTAACAGATCTAAAATGAGAAATGGACAAAAACACAATTATAGTAAAAGACCTAAACACACCTTTGACAACCATGGACAGATCATCCAAACAGAAAATAAATAAGGAAATATCAGCTTTAAATGACACATTACAGAAACTGGGCATAATTGACATTTATAGGACACTCCATCCTATAATACAAGACTATATTTTCTTTTCTAATGCACACAGAAGATTCTCAAAGATAAACAATATGCTGGACCACAATGCTAGCCTCAACAATTTCAAGAAGATTAAAATCATACCAGGTGTATTCTCTGGACACAAAGCTTTGAAAATGGAGGTAAACTGCAAAAGGAAAGCAGAAAAAAAACACATATACATGGAGACTAAACATGTTAAAAAATGACTGGATCAAAAAAGAAATAAGAGATTAAAACACATAGAAATTGATGATGAAAACACAAAATATCAAAATTATTGGGATGCAGCAAAAGCAGCAATAAGAGGAAAATTCATATCACTACAACCCCATCTCAAGAAAAAGAAATATCACAAGTAAACAACCAAACATCTCATTTTTAAAAACTAGAAAAAGAACAACAACAAAAAAAAACCCAAAGTCAGGAGAAGGAAGGAAATAATAAAAATTAGAGTAGAACTAAATGAAATAGAGAACTGCAAAACAATAGGAAAAATTAATGTAACAAAGAGCTTTGAAAAAAATTAATAAAATTGACAAACACCTGGCTAGGCTCACCAAAGGAAAAAGAGACAAGACAAAAATAACCAAAATTAAAAATGAAATAGTATAAATTATAACTGATACCACAGAAATACAAAGGATCATGCAAGAATACTATGAAGGGCTAAATGTCATCAAATTTTGCAACCTAGAAGAAATGGACAAGTTTTTAGAAATATATAGTTTACCTAGACTGAACCAAGAATAACTGCATAATCTAAATAGACCAATCAACAGTAAGGAAATTGAAACAATCAACCAAAATGTCCCCAAAAGCAAAAGTCTAGGACCAGATGCTCTTACTAACAAGTTTTACCAGGCATTCAAAGAGGAATTAACACCTATCCTTCTCAAACTCTTCGAAAAAATTGAAGAAGAGAAATACTCCTCACTCATTTAAAAGGCCAACATTACCCTAATACCAAAGTCTGGTAAAAACAACACAATAAAAAATATAAAAATAATAATAATAAAAACTATAGACCAATGTCTCTGAAGATGCAAAAATCCTAAACAAAATACTGACAAATAGAATACAACAATGCACCAAAAAGATTATTTATCACAATTAGGTGAAATTCATCCCAGGGTACAAAAATAGTTCAGCATATGCAAATCAATCAATGTGATATGCCACATAAACAAACTAAAAGATTAAAACCATATGATTATATCAATTGATGCAGAAAAAGCATATGACAAGATACAACATCCATTTATGATCAAAACACTTAATAAAATGGGTATAGAAAGAAAATACTTCAACTAATTAAAGGCCAAATGTGACAACCCCTTAGTGAATATCATACTGAATGGGGGAAAACTGAAACTTTATTTCTAAAATCAGGAACATGAAAGGAATGTCCTCTGTCACCAGTGCTATTCAACATAGTACTGGAAGTTCTAGCCAGAGCTATCAGGCAAGAGAAAGAAATAAAAGGCATCCAAATTCAGAATGAAGAAGTTAAGCTGTCACTTTCTGCAGATGACATGACATGATCCTTTATATAGAAAGCCCTGAGGGTTCCCTGGTGGTGTAAAGGCTAGGTTTCAGTGCTCTCAATGCCATGGCCTGGGTTTGATTCCCAGCCAAGGAACTACCCCCACACACAAAAAAACCCTAAACACTCCACCAGAAAACCATTAAAAATAATAAACCAATACAGTAAACTTGCAGGATACAAAATCAATGTACAAAAAACAATTGCATTTCTATATACCAATAACCAAATTTCAGAAAAAGAAATGCAAAAAACTGTATCTTTCACCATCACAACAAAAAGAATAAAATATCTAGGAATAAACTTAACAAAGAATGTGAAGCACTTATACATGGAAAACTATAAGACACTATTAAAAGAAATTGAAGAACACACAAAGTAATGGAAAGATATTTCCTGTTCATGGATTAGAAGAATCAACTTAGTTAAAATGACCACATTATTCATTTTTTCAGATTCATATGGAACCACAAGACCCCGAATCCTCCAAAAAGCAATCCTACAAAAACAGAATAAAGCTGTCAGCATGACATTCCCTGACTTCAATCATACCATAAAGCATCAATAATCAATACAGCTTGGCATTGGCAGAAAAACAGATACACCAACCAATGGAACAGAATTAAAAACCCAGAAATAAACTCACAAATATATGGGCCTATAATTTTTTACAAAGGAGTGAAAAATATACAAGGAAGAAAAAGCCTCGTCAGTAAATGGTGCTGGGAAAATTGGAAAACCACATGCAAAAGAATGAATCTGAATTGTTGCCATATACCAAAATTAACTCAAAGTGGATCAAAGTCCTCCACATAAGACCTGAAACATAAACTGTATAGAAAAAAAAAAACCATCAATACTAAACTTTTGGACCATGGGTTCAAAGATGACTTTATGAACTTGACCTCAAAGGCAAGGGAAATAAATGCAAAATAAAAGAATGGATCTAAGAAATGGAAAGATATTTTCACTTCAAACTAAAAAGCTTGTACACAGCAAAAGAAACCATCAAGAAAATGAAGAGACAACCAACTGAATGGGAGAAAACATTCACAAACAATGCCTCCAATAAGGGACTCTTTATAAAATATATAATATCTTGCACAACTCAACAACAAAAAATAAACAACTAAATTAAAAAATGGGCAGAGGACCCAAACAGGCACTTCTCCCAAGAAGACATAGAAATGGTTAACAGGTATATGAAAAATTGTTCAACTTCACTAGCTATCAGAAAACTTCCAATCAAAACCACAATGAGATAGCACCTCATACCTGTTAGAATGACTATTATCACTAAAACAAAAAATAACAAGTGCTGAAGAGGCTGTGGAGAAAAAGGAACCCTCAAACACTGGGAATGTAAACTGGTATAACCACTATGGAAGACAATATGGATGTTCCTCAAAAAATTAAGAATAAAGTCACCATATAACCTAGTAATATCTCTTGTGGGTATTTACCCAGAAAATTTGAAAACTGTAGTCCACGAAGATACATGTACCCCAATGTTTATCACAGCATTGTTTGTAGTGACCAAGACATTGAAATAACCAAAGTGTCCCTTGATAGATGATTGGATAAAGAACATGTGGTACATTACACAATGGCCATAAGAAAAGATGAAATACTGCCATTTGCAACAACACGGATGGACCTTGAGATGATTATGCTAAGTAAAATAAGCCAGACAGAAAAAAATCAAGAACCATATGGCTTCACTCATATGTAGGATATAAACTGAAAGCAACACAGAAATAAAACGTCACAGACACAGTCAATAGTTTAGTGGCTACCAGAGGGTAAGGAGGGAGGTGGTAGAAGAGGAACAAGGAGACGTCAAATAGATGGTGATGGAAGGAGAACTGACTCTGGGTGGTGAACACAAAATGCAACATATGGACGATGCATTGTAGAACTGTACACCTGGAACCTATGTAATTTTACCAACAAATATCCCCCTAATAAATGTAATAAATAAGAAAGCTATTACTAGGGTAAAGTATACGTAGAAACTTGAGTCCATTCAAGAACTTTTCTGATATCAAGTAGACATTTATTTTTCAGGCATTTTCTTGATATTTCCCTGCTTTCTGAAGCATTTTCTCACAAATGTTCCTTTTTGGTTTAAAATTTAATTAAACCATTCTCTTTTTTTTTAACTTTCTTTTGCCCTACTAAAATTGACATGTTAGGCAGGAATCCTAAGACCACACATACGTATATCATTTGTCCCTTAAATCTTAACACTCTCCACCCACCCCAGCACACACAGGGCCAGGGTTGGGGTGAAGGAAATGTGGGACCTAGAGTACAAATGGAGGGAGGCACTCACTCTCAATATTGTGCAAGTACATAGTTGGCTTACCTGTTAAAATAAGTAAGCATAATGTTTAGAGCTTACAAAATTTTAGAAACCCATAAAAATGTTTTTATTTTAAAATTTCTTTTAAAACTGGAGGAAAATGAATACAATAATAATACATATATAATAATGAATCCAGCTTGGATTACATTTGTCTACATATCCACCCAGTGATAAAATATAATTTTTAATATTTTTTATGGAGGAAGTGGCCCAAGAAGGCAAATGTACCTAGGTAAGAGTCATAATGTGGTTCTGGAACCCTGCACAAATATATTGATCTAGTCATTTCATACTAATCTAAAATCTATCTAAACCAAGGTAATATATAATTATATGAGAACCCCTCCCCATGATTCTTAAGAATCACCTGTGCTAACTCTCATATAGTCTTTATTCCCATGTTATAATCCCCAGTTACTTCAGCTGTTTTTCATAGGAAGTGATTTTTCATTCCTTACCTACACTACTTAATACCCCTAGCCTATTTCCATGTGTAAGATCCTATTAAAATGGAGAGCTCAGAAACAAACAAAACACTTCAAAGGCTAGTTGATGACCACAAAATAAAACTAAATTCTTATGTCTTTTGTTCTAAAAGAAATTCTCTTATTTTTGCATTTGTTTGGTTTGGTGCTTCGATCCATTTCATCATTTAATTATCCGTTCAAGAAAAATATTTTAAGCCTTTATTACATTATAAGCACCATGACATTTCCACAGCACAGTAGAAAGAGAGCAATACTTTTAAGAGTGGGAGAAAAAAATTATCCAAACTTTCTTGAATTTGAAGGGCTTGGGAAATAACATTTAGGAGTTGATTGTAAAATCTGAAAATAAAGATTTAAGAGGAGTTCCCTGGTGGTGTAGTGGCTAGGCTTCGGTGCTCTCAACGCTGCGGCCCCGGTTCATTCCCAGCCAGGCAACTACCCCGCTCCCTCCAAAGAAAAGACTGGGAAGGCCATCAGCAATCAAGTGGCATTTAAAATCACAAAAGTAAATCAAATAACCTAAGAAATGAATGAGAGATATAGAGAATGTAGAGAACTTAACAAACATAGTATTTTCCATGTAGATGAAAACTATACATACAAAAAATAAAAGCACAAAGAAGAAAATAAAAAATAAAATTATATCATGAATATTGCTTTGGGGCACACTTTTAAAATGAACTAACAATACCCTGTAAACATTCAGACCATTGAGCAAATCAATGTGCTCAACTATCAAGAGGTATCTCATCCATACAATTAATATACGACAAGTTTCCCAAAAATTTATTTATGTCATACCTTTTCAACAATTCCCAGGTTTTTATTTAACAGTCTATACTTTTTCTCTGGAACAAAACTTGACTTCTGAATCTGGATACTTGGTCAAATTATATTGTTTTGGCCTCTCATAAAACTGACTTTGTTGAACTCATTTTGTCACTGTGCCACACAATTCAATGTGGGGCATTGTAAGTATCAAATGTATGAAATTATTATATTTAGTATAAAGGTGGTTTCTATGATCCAATACATTAGCTATAAGAAATAATGAATGAATGAATGGGTGGATGAATGATTTATACCCAGAATATAATTCAGAGAAGAAATTCATGAGTATTTGAACCATACTGTCAGTATAAAAAGTTGCAAGAAGGAAGGAAGACAAAACAAAACAAAAACACATTCATGTTTCTAAAGATTAATCCCTCTTTATTATGAAGCATTGAGTGGAAAAACACATGACACTCTCCCTTCTGTAAGTTTTCCTAATTTTTGGAACTTATATGATTCCTTGGAGCTGCATTCCACATCACTGTCTCCCATGTCTCCCCTACTCTCTTCTGTTTTATACCCCTATATCAGATGTGAACACTCCATGCAAGGTATGTAGGAGTCTAGCAATCATCACTGAACCAAAAATCAATTTAATTCCTAACCTGTGGATAAAACGAGGCTCTACCTGTTGCTAGGTAAAACTGGTATAAAGTAGGTGGAATCTGGGTTGCCTCTTCAAGTCCATAAAGGGGGCTTCCAGGAGAAAACTGTTTCTCCACTTTTGTCTCTGGAGTGGAGCAGCCCCCAGGGCCTGACATTTATCCTTCAAGACAGGTATGTGGTAGGAGGAAAAGGGAGAGGATTGTGGAGTTATAGAGAGAGAAAGAAATGGAAAAAGAGAAAGGAAAAGAGAAAAATATGCATGAACAGTAACAGAGTAAAGGAATCAATCAGCAATATAGAAATGGCAAATTTGAGGAAGAGATTGAGATGATAGATACACAGAAACCAAGAAGTGTCTCTTGTGATAGAGACAATGATAGCCAAAAAGAATTGTTAAATAAAATCAAATACAGACTTTAGATAAGGAGGTATTTTAATTAGAAAGAAAGACTGCTGTAATAGGGGGAAATTCTCCTATCTCAGAAATCAACAAGAGTCTCAAAGAGAGACAAGCAGACACAATAGAATCTGAAAATTCTTGGGTTTTTTGGGGGGTCAGGGGACAGGAAGCAAGGGAGTGAGAGGGGAGGAAGAAGCTAAGCAAGCAAGGAAAAATTACCAGTGGGGGTTGACAGGAAAGGTGCCTCTCTGAGGTCAGTAAATTTCCAGGAGAAGCTACCAAGGAAAATTTGTTCCACCTTTTTGAGTGTTTGCTCAGGCTTGGATGTAAATAGAGTTCACAGGCCTATGGAAAAAAGGGAAGCCTGTCTAAAATTTGGTTAAGACAAAGCAGGCAAAAAATGGGCAATTGTGAATACTTGGTCAGTATGCCCTGTTGTTTGAAAGGCAATGAATTGTCCTTAAACATTATTAGGGATAGAATTAGAGTCATTGTGAGGTTGAGGTTGATCCAAATAGTTTTTAGGGACTGGCTGACCTTCACATTCTTGATAGCCCAGAAGGATTAGCTCTCATCTGCTGAGTATATCATCAGACCAACAGTTGTTGGAAAGTCTTAAAAGGTTATGTCTTTAAAGAAAAGTATACCTAAAAATATAATAAAAATAATAGTTGTTAAAGCTTGACTAAGAGAACAAAACCAAGACTTGAGGTGAGAAAACCAGTTGAAAATATTCCAGAAAAATGGGCTCAAATAGTACTTAGATGGTGGAGAACAGCAGTCTTAATTTGACAAATTTTCTGGTTTATGGTCTGATAATTTTTGGTGATGGCACAGACATCAGAAAAATTTCAGGGAATATGAACAGATGTCTCTTCCAACTATAGCACAGGTCCCCCTCCTGAAACCAGAATCCTATCCAATGCCAGATGATTGTAGAGGAACACTTACTAAAGTATCTGTAGTTCTCTGGCAATAAAGTTGATGATTTCAATAATATTGTCCACGGTCTTTGTCATTTCCCAGAGCACAGCATGAAAAATGAGAGAATTTTGGAAAACTGCCTGAGTGGCCCACATAGCAGCAGCTCTAGGCAAAAAGGTAGCCCATGCATGATTTCTTAGATTTACTCCCAACCTTTTAGCCTCTTGTTCTAAGCCTTCCTGAGATCCTGGTGAGAAAGAAAGGTCACAGACTTATACTGGGGCTGGGATTCTGCTCCTAGATTTATGGCTGTTTTTATAGGCCTTTTGGATAATATAGTGTCTAGAAAACTTAAATTGGAGGTTATAGAGTAGTTAAGATGAGAAAAGAAGGAATTCTTATTAAAGATTTAATATTGGATAATTAGATTAGCAAGATAACAGTATTCAGCTCAATTAGCAGGTAGAAACCAATAAGCACAGCTACTGCAAATAAAATATATCTCATCAGAGGCTATCCAAGGTTGGTGAAGTTATTATCCAATGGATTGCATCTTGGCATTTATATGAACTTCTTGATAGAAAAGGTCTCACCCAAATTGCCTCACCCTGTTGGAAAGAGGTTGAAGTATGAAGTAAAAAGTTAAAAGGGCCCCAAGTGATAACATACTAGATACCCTTAAATCTGAGACCAATATTGAATTTTTGGGAAACTGAAAACTTCCAAAGGAAAGGGAGTACATAGTAAGCAATCAAAAGTAGTGTTGTGACATTGTGCTGAGTTGAGTGAAGGAATGGAATGGACTCTATGGCCAGTGCAAAGATTATATATATATATATATACACACACATACACACACACATACAGAGAAACAGCTTGGGTGAGTGAGAGAAGGAAAAAGATACAAAGTAAGGCTTATTATGGAAATTTAGGGTTCCAATGGGAGAAGTTGTGTGGGTAGTAAAAGTAAAACTTGGGGGGACAGAGAAAAAGGAGGGTGCAACAAAGTAGGACAATAACAATGGTGAAAATAGGAAGCAGGCAAGGGAATCCTAAGGGGTCTTGTTCTGGGCATCTTGGGAAGAAGTTAACAACCTCATGATCTCATCTGCTTGATCCAAAGTTCTTGAAAAAGCTGTCTACTTCATGGCACCATTAGTTTCTGTGGTCTCCCAAGAAAACCTCAGTTTAAGGTCTCCAGTTGGAATGGACTTCTATTTAGAGTTGCTAGTATACATTTTCTGTTGAAAAACATGAATTCAGGGCTGTAGCCCCTAGAGTTTGGCAGCAGTTAATGATAATGTAAAGGCATTTCTAAGAAGGTTCAAGATTAGTTTTACAGTGGTGTTTTCTCCAAAAAACTACATCCGCAGTTTCTAGGTTGTGGAGTGGTTTGAATGGAAGAACAGGAGAAAAAGCAGGTAAGTGTAGGTATGATTAATAAGTCCCTTGTAGTTTTTTATAATGTCTGCATTGACCAGGTTAGATTTATGCAAGCCCAGGCAGAATAGGGAATTCTCACAGGTCGCCCAGCTATTGTTTCATTGGGGGACGGTCGGTGTGGTCCCGCATGAGAGGCTTGGCAGGCAAGCAGAGATAAAGGTAAAGTTTTAGGCCATGGGAGATTGAGTTCTTCTGTCAGTTTAGCAAACTTTAAATTTAATGGTCTATTAGATCTGCTATTGTTCCAGGTAATTAGGGATGAAAGGCGCAATGTAACTTGAGGGACAAAGGAAAAATTGTTGGAATTCTTGGGTGACTGTATATGAAATATGTTCCTCAGTCACTTAAAAAAGTCAGTGGAATTGCAATGTTTGTGTAAGGAACACGTGTTCTAATGCAAGTTTAGCAACAGTAGTGGTAATGCTCCTTTAATAAGAGGAAGCTTCAATCCAGCAAGACAACATGCTTATGATACTAAGACAATATTCATGTCCACAAGATTTAGGATGCTCAATAAAATCTAATTGTCAATGAAGAAAAAGTCTTATTGGAGATGGTTCCCTTCCTGGCCCCACCTGTACAGATTTACAAGGGTCATGCTTTTGACAAATGCAGCAAGAAACATCATTTGTTCCATACAGAGTGAAGTCTGCCACCATTGTTCGCAGAGGAGTTGATTTTGTTTCTCCCTTCCAGGGTGAGTAATTTTGTGAAGGGTAGAGATTAAACTCAAGTCCTGCTACTGAGAAAAGGGTGTTTCTAAAGTCCATCTGGGGGGATGAAACATCCAATTTATTTCCAATTGAACTTTCTGGGAGAAATATAGAGGAGTGTATTTTCATGATAAGGTAAAATTTCTTAAATAAGACACAAAAGAGGAAATAATTGACCAAGTGCACATGAAAAGCACTCAAGTTTACTTGTATTAGAAGAGGGCAAATTAAAGCCACACTGAAAAAAACCACTATAGTCTCATAACATTCTCAAACTCTTTAAAGGTTGATAATACCAAGTGTTAACAAGGATGATATTGTCACACTTCTCCTGATGGTAAAAATGTGTACAAACTTTTTGGAAAATATTTTGGTAGTAATTGACATAGCTAAAACTATGCTTGGCCTATAACCCAACAATTCTATTCCCAAATATACACAGTACAGAAATGTGTGCTTATGTATACCAGAAGACATGTACAAGTAAAGTTGTCAAATAAAATGTAGAATGCTTAGCTAAATTTAAATTTTAGATAAAAAAGAATAAAATTTTTAGTGTGAGCATTCTTAAACATTAAGGGGGACACACTTATATTAAAGAGTTATTTTTTGTTTATCATAAATTCAAATTTAATGGGTGTCTATTATTTTAATTTGCTGAATCT
Source organism: Lyroderma lyra (assembly GCA_004026885.1). Classification (NCBI taxonomy): domain Eukaryota; kingdom Metazoa; phylum Chordata; class Mammalia; order Chiroptera; family Megadermatidae; genus Lyroderma; species Lyroderma lyra. The sequence continues at coordinate 28,652 of PVJL010013501.1, forward strand.
GGCAATTTTATATACAAGAATATTGGTAGCAGCATTGCTTACAATAGCCTGACACAGGCGAAAAATAAAATGCCCACCAAAAGCAGAATTGCAGTGTCAGTTTCAGTATCAATGAAAACAAAATATAGCTATAAGCAAAAATCATGAATTAATCTTAAAAATAAAATACTGATTCAACAAAACCAGATATAATAGAACACACACTGTATAATGACATTTCTATAAAGTTAAAAAGCAGGCAAACGTAATCTATGTTGTTTACATCTGGAAAAAAAAATTTTTTTTTGACAAGCACTAATGCAACCTTGAGCTGCCTTTATTTATTTATTTTAATTCATTTTTATTGTTAGACTTATTGGGGTAACATCTGTTAGCAAGGATTACATAGATTTCAGGTATACAATTTACATCTGGAAAATTAGGTAGAAGAATTTGTAACAAAAATAGGGAAAAAATTACATTATTATTAAGAATTTAGTTACAATTAGAAAAGGAAGTGATGATTTGCAAGATAGTTTGCGGCTTCTGGATTCCTGAAAATGTTCTATTGTATGATTTGTTTAAAGTTACATAGGTGGTTATCATTCACTAAGCCATACATGAAATTTCTTCAGTCAATATTTTGTCATCAAGATTAATTCATGATTTTACTTATAGCTATACTTTGTTTTCATTGATATTAAAATTGACACCACAATTCATGGGCATTTGCTTTTCCCCATGTGGGACTGTTAAAGCAAATTATGTGGTCACCCTCAAGTTATGGGTCTGGAACACAAGACTTCTAATGCAGGGGTCCATAACCTTCAGGCCATACAGCAGGAGGTGAGGAGTGGGTGAGCAAGAGAAGCTTCAACTGGGGAAGAAGGCAAGATGGTGACTGGAGAGGAGGTCCCTAAAGCCTCTCCCAGAAAACACAATTGAATGGCCATCCAGAAGCCAAGAAAGAGGACCCTGAGTGACAAAACATCTGTTGAGAAATCCACAAATCGCAAGAAAACACCTGAAGGTTGGAGAGAAGGGGGAGAGTCGGGGAGAGGGAAGGGAGCAGAGACTGCAACAGGATGCAAGCGGCACAGTTCAGGAGAGGGGAGAGGCCACGAAGGAGCTGGGTTTTGGAGCTGCATGCTGGGGACGAAGTTTGGGAGCCAGCCTCTGAAACTTTTGAGTGGTAGAAGGGCTGAGCGAGGACTCTGAATTGCAAAGATGACACTCCAGCTCTAGCCCCCCCAGAGACCTATACAGGGCTGCAGTTCCTGTTCCCAGCCCACTGCAAAGGCGACCCTGCTGTCTCAGGCCTGGCCCACAGCTTCAGACTTATGGAGCGTGCACTTCCTCGTGCACCCCAGGGTTCTGAAAGCAGTGTGAGCCTGTAGACAGCCAGGTACTGAATCAGGGCTGGGAAGAAAGACTGATTTGATAGCATTCACCCCAGCCAGCAGAAACAAGCCTCTGAACAGCTTGCCCAGCAAAGGGCAGAAGGCAGAACCACCCTTGGAGAACCTTTTGTTGGCCTCTCCCCAGGATATATGCGCATAGCCTCCAAACACAGTAGGACATCAGAAACAAGAAACAAACAGCCCCCTCTCTCCCAAAACTTGACCCCCAGTGCCACCTAGTGTCTGCCCTACAGCAAGACACCACAAAAGCAATAAGCTGGGCACTGAACATAAAGCCCTCATGTCAAAGAGGAAGAAACCAGCGGACAGGATCAATTTCTTAAAAACTAACACTTCTCAGAAAGAACATGAAATTTATCCAGAAGACAGCTTGTTACATCAGGAAGGGTCGAATTTAAGTGATGGAGAATTTAAAGCAGCCATTCTAAAGGCTGTGAGAGAAATGAAAACCTACTGGCAGAACACCATAGCTGAGATAAACAATATAAAAAAGGATATAAACGACATAAAACAGGAACTCTGTGAACAAAAAGAACAACTTAACAAAGAAATTCAAAACATAAGAAACATTGAGACGGAAATACGAGAAATAAATAATACCATAAAAGAAGTGAGAAATGAAATAACTGCCATAGGAAACAGGACCAACCAGATGGAGGAAAGAATTAGTGATATTGAAGACCAGAACAAGGAAACAGCTCAGAAAGAGGAAGAGAGGGAATTTAGAACCAAAAGGATTGAAAGAACTCTACAAGAAATATCTGTCTCCATGAGACAAAACAACATCAGGATAATAGGAATAGAAGAAGGGGCAGAACAATCTACAGAGAGCATACTCAAACAAATCGTAGATGAGAAGTTTCCAAACATATAGAAAGATCTGGAACCCCAAGTTCAAGAAGAAAACAGGTCCCCCAGATACCTGGACCCCAACAGATCTTCTCCAAGACATATGGTACTAAAGATGTCCAAAATTAAAGACAAAAAGACAATTCTCAAGGCAGCCAGGGAAAAAAGAACTATATCATTTAGAGGAAAACCCATCAGGCAGGCATCGGACTTCTCAGCAGAAACTCTAGAAGCCAGGAGAGAGTGGAACCCAATATTCAAAAGTTTAAAAGAGAGAAACTTCCAGCCAGGAATAAATTATCCAACAAAATTATCTTTCAGATATGAAGGAGGAATAAAGACCTTCTCAGACAAACAGAAGCTGAGGGAATTTGCCAGCACAAGGCCAGCACTCCAAGAAATACTGAAGGAGGCTCTTCAGCCTGAAACAAAACATCAGGAAAAATGGAACAAAGTTGGGGCAACAAGAAAGAAACAAAAATAAACAAACAAACAAACAAACAAAACAAAGAAAGAAATAAGTACTGGCCACAGGAAATCCTCACATATTGAACATCACTCTAAATGTTAATGGACTGAACTCACCAATAAAAAGAGAAAGAGTAGCAGAGTGGATTCAAAAACAGAATGCATCCATATGTTGTATCCAAGAAACAAACCTCAGCTGTAAGGACAAACACAGACTCAGAGTAAAAGGATGGAATACAAAACTCCAAGCAAATGGTAACCAGAGAAAAGCAGGAGTGGCCATACTGATATCTGATGAAATAAACTTCAAGTTAAAAAAGGTAGTAAGAGACAAAGATGGTCATTACATAAGGATATAAGGCACAATGCAAAAACAAGAAGAGTTGACACTTAATCAACATATATGCTCCCAACCAGGATGCACCAAAATACACAAAGAAATTACTAACAGACTTTAAAGGAGAAACTGATGAATACACAATCATAGTGGGGGACTTAAACACCCCACTAACTGCCATAGACAGATCATCCAAACAGAAAATAAATAAGGAAATAACAGCTCTAAACGACACATTACAGCATTTGGACATAATTGACATTTACATGACACTTCATCCAGCAAAAAGCGACTACACCTTTTTTTCTAGTGTGCATGGAACATTCTCAAGAATAGACCATAT